>JAQZBX010003317.1:0-65927 GCA_029593785.1 Cabassous unicinctus
TCCCTATTCCCTGAGACACAACAATATTGAAATTAGGCCAATTAACAACACTATAATGGTCTCTAAGTGTTTAAGTGAAAGGAAGAGTCACATGTCACTCACTAAATCAAAAGCTAGAAATGATTTAGTGAAGAAGGCATGCCAAAAGCTGAGACAGACCTAAAGCTATGTCTCTTGCACCAAACAGTTAGCCAAGCTGTGAACGCAAGTTAAAGTTTTTGAAGGAAATTAAAAGTGCCACTCCAGGGAACACACTAATGATAAAAAAGCAAAGCAGCCTTATTGCTGATATGGAGAAAGTTTTAGTCGTCTGGATAGAAGATCAAGCCAGTCACAACATTCCCTTAATCTAAAGCCTAATATAGAGCAAGTCCCTAACTCTCTTCGATTCTAGAAAAGCTGAGAGAGATGAGGAAGCTGCAGAAGAAAAGGTTGAAGCTAGCCTTTTGGTTGGTTCATGAGGTTTAAGGAAAGATGCCATCTCCAAAACATAAAAGTGCAAGGTGAAGCAGCAAGTGCAGATGTAGAAGCTGCAGCAAGTCATCCAGAAGATCTAACTAAGATAATTGAGGAAGGTGATTACACTAAATGATAGGCTTTCAATATAGACAAAACAGCCTTGTATTGGGAGAAAATGCCGTCTAGGACTTACATAGTTAGAGAGAAGAAGCCAATGCCTGGCTTCAAAAATTCCAAGGACAGGCTGACTATCATGTTAGGGGCTAATGCAGCTTGTGACTTTAAGTTGAAGCCAATGCTATTTACCATTCCAGAAATCCTAAAGCCTTTAGTATGATGCTAAATCTACTCTGCCCATGCTTTATAGATGGAACAACAGAGCCTGGATGACAGCACATCTGTTTACAAGATGATTTACTGAATATTTTAAGTGCACTGTTGAGACCTACTGCTTAGAAAAAAAAAGATTCCTTTCAAAATAATACTGCTCATTGACAATGCACCTTGTCACCCAAAAGCTCTTGCCTGCTTACACAACATCCATTCTGTAGCCGATAGATCAAGGAGTAATTTTGATGTTCAAGTCTTATAATTTAAGAAATACATTTTGTAAGGCTATAGTTGCAATAGATACCAATTTCTCTGATGGATCTCAGCAAAGTAAATTGAAAACCTTCTGGAAAGTTTTCACCATTCTAGATGCCATTAAGCACATTCATGATTCATGGGAGGAGGTTAAAATATCATCATGAACAGGAATTTGGGAGAAGTTGATTCCAAACCTCATGGATGACTTTCAGGAGTTCAAGACTTCAGCGAGGAAGTAATTAGAAAGGTGGTGGAAATAGCTAGAGACCTAGAATTAGAAGTGGAGCATGAAGATATGACTGAATTGTTGCAATCTCATGACAAAATAATGGATGAAGAGTTGCTTTTTATGGATGAGCAAAGAAAGTGGTTTCTTGAGATGGAATCTACTCCTGTTGAGGATGCTATGAATATTATTGAAATGACAACAAAAGATTTAGAATATTACATAAACCTAGTTGATAAGTCAGTGGCAGGTTTTGAGAGAATTGACTCCAATTTTGAAAGAAGTTCTACTATGGGTAAAATGCTATCAAATAGCATCACATGGTACAGAGAAACCTTTCTTGAAGGGAAGAGTCGGTTGATGAGGCAAACTTCATTTTTGTGTTCTTTTAAGAAATTGCCACTGCCACCCCAACCTACAGCAACCACCAGCCTAATCAGTCAGCAGCCATTAACATCAAGCAAGACCCTCCAGAAGCAAAAAAGATTATGACTCACTTAAGCCTAGATGATGGTTAGCACTTTTTAGTAATAAGGTATCTTTAAATTAAGATATATGTATGTATATATATATATATATATTTATTTATTTATACTTAATAGACTACAATATAGTATGAACATAACTTTTAGATGCACTGGGAAACCAAAAAATTCATGTGACTTGCTTTGTGATATTCACTTTATTGTGGGGGTCTGGAACCAAACCCACACTATCTCTGAGGTGTGCCTGTAATATTTTTTATAATGGTGTACGATTATTATATAATGTTACCAAACTATGTATTCAAGCATGAGAACCGATTGAGTACTGGAGACATTTACTTTCCTCATCAAGCAAATCAGTATTGTTCATACCCATGCATTTTCTCTCTCCTACTAGTCAAAATTATTGTCTGGAAGAAGCCATATAATGAAAACACTACTCTCTTATTCAGGGTCTATGAGTTGATCAGAGATCCGGGGAGTCCAAGTGACCCAGTGTTTGGATTGGTTTTCCTTCTTTTTCTAAAAGTCTAGGATGGCAAGGATCTCCAAGAGGATGGGTGATTAGAGTTAATACATAAAAGTCCTTTACCCACTTTCTTTCCTCCCATATATCACCCCAGCAAAAAATATATGACCAAGAGAATTTTAGGTCATGCACTAATTCTTAAAGAATTATATTTGAATGTATATTTGAGCATCATCGATTATAATGTGAAGAAAGGGAAGGAAGAATTATGAATTTATATTTAGTTGAATACTTCAGGTAATTGTGAGTGACTAGGAAAATAAAACTATTAGACATTGTAAGACACAGAGAAAGAAACTAATTTTCACTAGTGTTGACTTCATAGTATTTATATAGAAGTGACTCAGAGGAGGCAGTATTCTAGTTGGAAATTTTTATTTAGGGAGCGGTTTAGGGATTTTGTCTTGAAACCATATTTTCATGGCAAGCACAAGGTTTGTTTTTTTTTAAATTTAGATTGTTTATTTAGGATGACTTTGGATAATTGATTTAAGCATAGAGGCCTCAAACTCTTACCACCACCAAGATAATCATTTCTATGTGGAATAAAATAAGTTGAGAAGAAAGAGCAACATAAAATAATAAAGGTAACTGTATAAGACAGTGTATAAAAGAGTGATGGATAATTGAATATGAACTTTCAATTTGAAGAAAAGAGCTATCTATGTGTGTTAGAGAAGTCTGGGGAGTTTAATAAAAGAGGTTGGCATGGTTTCAACTAGGGTTTGAAACATGGGTAAAATATGAAGAACATATAAGAGGGAGGACTTAACACCAGCAGTTGGAGAAATAATATTCTGAGTGAAGGAGATCCCCACAGACTCAGACTACCAAGTAATAGACAATGTACCACCAATCCAAATAATATCTGATAAATATTCTGCATAAGTCTTTGAATTCCAGAGATATGCACCCCTCGCACTTGAATAATGCTCTAATTCTATGCAGGTGGTATGTGTGGGTCTCTTTTAGTATAAAAAAGTGTGTGTGTGTGTGTGTGTATGATTTTATTAATATGTAGCATGCATAGCTTAATGCATAAATGACAGTTTTTTTCTCACTTGCCATTATCTAAGTCCAGAAGACTGCTAGTGATTTGTTGGAGTATTCTTTGGGCCATGACTAGGTTAGCAAGAGAAATATGTGTAGTAGTATTGTTGATTTCTGCTCTGAGAACAGATGGAGAGTGTGGGCAATGATTCTATACATCCAAAAGCCCAGATATAATGCAATGAACATGGCCCCTTAAAATGAGTTATGTGATTGAAAAGTCTAACTCCATGGCTTTTACCTTTGTGACCCTGGGCAAGTTATTCAATCATTCTGGACCAAAGATTCCTCATCTGTGAAATGAGATTGTCCATTTACATTATAGAATTTTTGTGAAAATTAAATGAGTTCACAAGTACCAAGCCTCAGCTAGTACCTGGATTACAACAGACATTCAATACGTTCTAGCTTTCTTTTTAATTTTCCCAAATACTTTACAAAGACTGTTAAAGAGAATATGAAACTCTGTATTCCAAGACGTGACATATGTAAACAGTGTAAGTGTAAGGGTAAATTCTAACCTTTTCATATAAGCATCATGGGAAATAGCTACCATTGTCTCCCATAAGCTGTCCCTTTGTATTCTATCAAAGATAAAGCACTAGGTTGGTATAACATTTGTCTGACCCAGTATGACATTTCATATGCTCTATAGAGAACCACAGATCAATTTCAAGGCTGTTCAATTTACCATAAATCTAATGGAATATTGCAAAAACGTCCCAGCATGTTTTTATTTGGACATATTCAATATTTTCTACTTTTTCTTCACCTTGTTGAAGTTCTAAAATTTATCAGATATTATCAATTTTCTCAGTCTGCTGAAGAGCTGTTTAGTTTTTGTATAAATTCAGGTGTCAGTTCTTGAGTTGGAGCTCTGCTCTTGCCATGATTTAATGATCGGCCTTGGGCAAAACCCATGAAGTTTACATGCTTGGTTTCCCTGTCTGTAGTATGGTGTCCATTTTTGTCCAGCACAGCAGCAGACTTGTGAGAAATTAAGAGTCTAAAACATCTTCAAAATATCATGGGCTGCTCCTTTGTCTTGACATTATCCTTTTTGGAACTCTTACATTTTCATTTTACTAGATAGATTTCAATGCCTATTAGCAAGTCAATTAAAAACAAAAAGAAAATAATCAAGAAAACAAACATCTGAAATCCTGAAATCTCTGGGAATACTTCTGTGTTTATATAATGATTAAAATAAGAAATCAATTTGTTTTATTTTTTGTTTTTTTTGTATATTTATTACTTTAGTGAACCACAAATGTATGATTTCTTTTGGTTCCTTGAAACTTGGAATTTTAATAATACTAGTGTGAGCTTTCTAATCTTAGATCAGATTGAATGTTCTCTAGTTTTACCCATATCCTATGGGGGAGCTAAGTAAGTGCCTAGCAATTTTGACCTTAACAGCTAAGAGCCTAAAATCAGTGGAAGAGCCAGGATATTATAAGAGTCAGAGGAGGGGAGAGCTCTATGGATTGGTTTGATCATAAAAACATCTAAATTTTGGTGTAAAGAGGAGACAGATCATACCCCACTATCTTGCATTAGTTCTGTAATATATAAGAAGAGAAAGTTTCCTCCAATGACTATAGTGATTCTGTTTCTAGAAAAAAAGTAGTGTATCAGACACATCTTGGTGGAGAAAAAGTTGCTATCTAGTCGAAATTGGAAAAGGAAGTTTCTCTTTGGTAAAATGAAGCAATGCTATTGTTTATCATATGGGAATTGAGGTAAGGTATAAAGATTATTGAGAAGTCAGCCTTTTCTGAAAGACCTATAGATAGAAGGACTGACAGTAAATCATACAAAGCTTTAAGAGTTGAAGCCTAAGCATGTAAACATCTTATGACTTGTAGATAAGCTCAAACAGAAGGCATCTGTACACCATCAGTTATTGTGAGAAGATGCAGGATATTCAGTGAGGAAATTACCAATTTAATATACCAACCTTTGAATTTACATCCTATTAGTTACTTTCTAAAATAACTTGGTGCCAAAATCTGCTGGTAAGATACGGTGATCAGGGGAAGAGAACAATCTTATTTAGTTTAATTCTATCCTTCAAGTGTAACTCAAATCAAACAAAATGGAATGTTAGTAAAATTAACATTATTTTTATGAATTCAATAGTCATCAAAGATGTTATATTCAAATAGATTTCTCTAGTTATTTTCTGGGTGCTAGAGTGTTGATTTTACAAAACAGGAACCATGATTTTCATGTGTCTTCATTCTCTGTGATGCCTTAGTGCTGGGTGTTTCATGGTTGATATTTAGTAAGATCTTGGTAATTGATGGATTATGTCTTCATTTTCTTTCATCTTAGCCTTCATTTTCATCTTCATTATAGTTCAGATACTTATTTCAGGCATTTTCTTGAGAAATTCCATTTGGTTCTATCTGGTGTGGTGGTTTGGAGCTAGGCACTCCCGAAAAACATGTTCTTAAATGTAATCCATTCCTGTGGGTATAGGCCCATTGTAAATAGGACCTTTTGATTAGATTACTTCAGTTTGTGTATAGCCCAACTGACTCAGGATGAGTCTTAATCCTATTACTGAAGGTCTTATAGGAAAGGTCACAGGAAGAGATGGTCACAGAGGTGCAGCCAGAAGCTGGAAGTCAAAAGAACTGAGAAGCCCAAAGTGCTTGGCACGTCACTGCCATATGACAGAAAAGCCAAGGATCAAGGATTACCAGCAGTCAGCCCTGAGTATCACTGTTTTCTGAGGGAATACATCACCTTCAAAATACCTTGATTTTGGACTTCTCCTAACCTCCAAACCATGAGATAATAAATTCTTATTGTTTAAGCTAACTCGTTGCATGGCATGAATGGAGGAATATTTATGAAGAGGAAAAACTCTAGTTTCATTTAACTATATGGTATTTGTGAATGAGGGAGGGATTAAAAATAATGTGGAGCTGATAGTGATTGAATATTTGAATGGAATGGTGCCTACCAGATCATAAGGTACAACTTCCTTGTTATAAAGAAAAGGAACTGTAGGCCATATAGATTAGGGGATTTGTGGCATCTGGCATAAAAGTTTCAAATGTTTTTCAGTGTTTTATTTGCACATTGACTACTTAGGGAATTCCATTTTCCATTCTGAAGCAATTTTAGACTCATGAGATCATAATTATATTATAGAGAAATAAGATATATTCCATTTAAACTACTTAAGCTTTGACACTTAAGCTACTGTACCCTATCTGTAAAATGGAAGAGATCATTTTAATCCTTTAACCAGTTGGAATAACTAGTTAAAAATATGAGACATCCTTATTATTGCAAAGCAAACCATGGGAGTCTTCCTACCATGTGTTAAAACCAGGCTTTGGAGGGGGTCGTCATTCTTGAAACCAATAGTATTTCTTTGTCAATGGATCTCCTACTGAATCAAAGATTATGCAGTACAATACGATGAGAGTCCCTTTCAATTTCCTCCTGTGCTGCCAAGTATTTTGTCTGAGGTTGTTTACACCATCTTGGATATAAATGATTTTATCTCCATTCCTGATAATGTTGAATTTTATGTCCTTCTTTTTGATACAGTATTTGCTGAAGAAATAGTATTTGATTCACAGAGTCTCTCTTCTGTAATTCCCCAGCCATCTAAAGGCCTAAGGTTAACCAGTTTCTTTCAAATATCCTAGACAAAAATATATTGGTTTTTGAAATCTCAGCAGGATCTTGCAATGCAGGAATCAATGCTGGCCCAAGTAATTAATAATTTAAGTTTATATGGATATTTTTACAAATTCAAGTTTCAGCAGCGTTTAACTTTTTATACTTCAATTTCTTTTTAGCCACTGATAGTTCTGCTTTTTCATTACGTATTTTCTTCAGGTGAAAGCAATGATTTATTTGTGTGAGTTAAGGAAGAAGCAAGGGAAATTAACTCCCTCCACCCACTCCCCCTTTAGACAATCAATAATTCCTGTTCTTATCCAGGCTTTAATCATTGCCTGTCTGGATTACTACAGATTTCTTCTTGGTCTTCCTTTCTATGACCTCCTTCCTCACTAGAGAGTTCAAACACTTTAGCTAAATTCATCTTCCTCTCCCTGAAACCATATTACTAGTCTTCTGGTGTCTGTCTTGCTCTCAGAGTTAAGTTTGAATTTCTTGATTATGGTCAACCTAGTAGAAACCAATTTAATTTTGTTCTACCCTGAAGTCAGAATGTTTTTTAGTTCATCCATTTTCTTTAAATCATCAAAAGTTCTTTACAAGAGTTTTCTAGATAGTTTATTGAATCTGAGAAGTGACTTTTCAATCATATTCTGTTGGTATAAATATGAATCTTAAGTGTGAATTTAGCCCAGAAACTATGTAACTTTTCAGTGTATACATACTGTTCCTAATAATGCAAGAAATTCTCAGGAAACATCTCATTAATGTTGTAAGGTGCTTTTTCACATCTATCATTCAAATTGGCATAACTCACACCGTTATGATGACAGCTTGGAATCTGTAACACATTCACCAAAGCTTCATTATTTTGAATTTAAACATCTTTCCCCCGTGTTGTACTCCTTTGGGAACAGTTTTGTATAAAATCACTGTGCCCAGAAAGAAGGGGCAGGAGTACAGGTAACTAGAAAGATTAATTAGGAAGGGTAAAAATGAAAGGAAAGGGCAGGAAGGATGAGTCATACACCAAAGACAGAGGTTGTCTTCTCAGGTGATAGATGATTGACTTAAATAAGCAATTTACACTAGCTTTTCCTGTGCTATTTGACCTCCATCCACCACAAATTCTCCTAATTTTATTGATGAAACTACTTTTTGTACACTCCTTTTTCAATGCATTTATTCAACAAATATGTAATGAATGAATACTGTGTTCCCAACATTGTTCTGAGAATCAGGGATAGAAGGGTGAACAAGGCAGTCACGTTCCTCTCTTTCAAGGTGTTTACTTTCTAGGGAAATTGGAGATAAGGTTGAGGCAGAATATAAACACATAAAAAATTAAGTGTACATAGTAATTCAGATTGTGCTAAATGCTGTGAAGAAAAGACAAATTTAGGAAAGTGATGTATCATGAAATGACTGAAGAAGGCTTCCTTAAATCATGTAATCTGTGAATAGGAGAAATTTAAGCTGAAACCTACATGACGAGGAGTGTACTATGTGAAGAGCTGGAGGCAAAGCATTTCAGGCAGAGGGAGAAGAAAGCAAAAAGGCCATATCAAGCTTTGTGTTCAAGGTCGGCACAAGTGGAGTGAGAGAGAATTATAGCACAAAGTTGGAAAGGCAGAGGAGGGCAGCTCAGACTTGTGAACAATAGAAAGAGTCTGCATTGTATTTTAGATGCAATTGGAGGAATTAAAAAAGAAGATGCTGATGGTCTGATTTCTTACTAAAGAAATGAGTATGAAATGTGGAGAATGAATTATAGGAGGGCGAGAGTAACGTCAATGCATGCATTTCCCAGTCCACTTCTATAACTCGGAACGTTTCTGGATGATACACTGGCTTCCCCAATCATGGGTAAGGATTAACTTAATTCTTTCTGATTCCAAACATTTTCAGGAGTCTGTATAGTTTCTCCCCACACGCAAAGCAATCGCTTTCAAAACTCTTCCGTTTATCTTTGTTATTTAAGGATCGTGAGGTAGCTGAGGAGGCCTAGACATTTTCTCATCCCTCTGCCGAAAACAAGTACATGTCCAGAAACTCTGGCTTTTCTCTGTTTCATTTATGCTTTGCTTCTGCTTAAGGTTTAGGTACAAAGGAATATATGTCTGAAATAAATTTGAAAACCATTGTTTTGTAGGCTATTGTCTATGGTGTGGTTCTTGATTATCATTCTAACCTCATCTGTCACCACTCCCTCCCTGTAACCTCATGCTTAAATCCCTCTTCCATACACAACTACGTAGAGTTCTCAGAATAGAACTTCTTCTTTACTGCTTCTCTGCTTTACACATTCTATGACTGCTGGTTGGAATGTCTTCTCATTGGCAAATGCCTTTACAGCCATTTTTAAATCACTGTTAGTTTCTTCCAACTTAATACTTTGCAAGAACTATTATATTAGCACTTTTCTTTATAGTCCAATATTTATTGTTTAACATTTGTTTTCCTATTTTACCCCATTTCTTGAAGACAAGAAGTATATCTTTATCATTTTTCCATCTCCAGCATCTATAATGGTTAAAAAATATCATTGAATGAAATAATCATTTATTTAGTATATAGTGAATGAAAAGTCTCATCATTTAGCATGCTTAAGTTACTTACTGACATTATACCACCAAACTAATTATACTATTTACTTTTGGAGTACCTCCTTTTAAAGCCTGGGACCATAGAAGGAGGGCAGTATAGAGGCTGCAGTCAGGTGAACTTTGAACAATAAACAGGGTTATTGCTAAAAGTACAAGTAGTCAAAATTTACTTTTAAAGGTTTGGATTTCTATAGGCAGTCCTGACAAAAGGTCTCCATCCAAGTGTTAAATGGGCCTATTAAAATTAATTAATAAAAGAGAGTTAAGGGTTTGTTTTTTCATTGTGTCTTTATTGCTTATCACTATTCCTGATTCATCTATTAAGCTTGACAAATATTGATTGAATAAGCAAATTATACTATCATTCATTCATTTACTCATGTATTCAACCAACAATTATTTATTGAGTGTTAGGCATTGCATTTAAGTCGTAGATAAATGAGTAGATTGATGGGTGAAGAGAAGAATGGATGGATTAATGAATAAATGAATGAATGAATGAATCAGTTGCTCAAAATCATGGGGTTAATATGTAATAGAGCTTTACTCACATGTAGTTGTCTCTGGGTCTTCTCTTTACCCCATTTGACTTTCCCAATGCAGAGATGCCCATCCATGGGCTTTAAATGTGTGTCTTTATTTGGATAAAGAATTTTCTAAAGATACAACTCACTCTGATCTATATAGTCTTGATATTCCACATAGTTTACCTTGATTACTTATTATTTTTTCTTCCCAAATGAATCTGATGTATTTTAATAGCATAGACAATTTCTTTAATTCTCTATTGCCCTATCATCATTTATCAGATATATGTTTGTTGTTTTTAAATGCAGAGAGGTACTTCAACATTTAGGAAAACTCTATGTTACAATTCTTAAGGTTATCAGCATCTCACTATATCTGGATTTTGGTGTGCTGGATGTTCTTAACTTGAAATATGTATGAAATGAAATTTGGGGATATAGCAGAAGAAACCATATTTGCCAATTGTTTAAAAGACAGAACTCACCTGATCTAGTATTTTCCTTAAGGAGAGAAAAAGAGAAAGAACCAAAACTTTCAAATAAAACATAATGGGGCTGATCCTAACAGTCAGATGGGAGTAAGTTTTTCACTTTTTGGAGGTCCATTAACTCTTTCAAGTCACTGGAGTATCATTTAGGGCATTGAAGCTGACAGGTAATAAACCCAACTTAGCAAAGAGGTGGTGCCTCCCTAGTGACTTGGAGGGCCCTGCCTGGTTTCCAGGACTGTGTGAGCTCAGATAAGAGCGGCAGGCTAGCCTCTTTCTGGATCTGTCAAAGAAATTCTCCCTTACTATGTTTGGACAGATCTACCACACTGCTTGCAAGAGTCATAGTTATCATGTTTGCATATGATATGAGGTTGGTCAATGTTACAATAGAGAGATAGTAATATTAATGCTCTCTATTATGATCTGTTAGCATTTTTGTATTCAAAAAAAGCAAAACTTGGCACATTATCCTTACATTTCTGTTTTATTTTGTTACATATCATATCATTAATTTTTTCAATTGACAAATACATCTTTGAATTCTTACTTTGTACAAGGCACTGTGCTAAAACCCTTTTAGAAATGTGAACATAAATATTCTAAGATTCCTTCAAACAAAGGGTTTTAAATCCACTTAGAGCAATAAGCCATTATACCAATAACTATAATACATAGTAATATATATTGATAGCTATCCAGGGATGTTTCCTAGGTAGGGATGGGACTCAGAGAACTGCTAGAAAGAGAAGCCTCACTAAGAAGCCGAAATAACTTTCAAATCACGATAAAAAGAAAATATGGGGCTTATTGAGAAATATCAAGTCGGCATAATAGAAAAGAGGAGATGATACCCCCTTTTCCCTTTAGAAATCTTTAATATCTCAGGGGGAGACATCAAAGTGACCCAAAGATCCAAACATTTTTCTGAGAATTGGCCATATATGTGATTTTATTTCTGGAAGAACAGGAGGTGATAACCCTTGAAAGAAGTGACAGAAGGAATACAACCTCTCCAGCCATATGATAGTAGGAACAAAAAAAAGTATATACAAATTGAAAAGTTGATAGCATACATTATTTTAAGTTGTTTATGAAACTTCTGGATTATAACTTTGCTATTTCATACTCATAAAAATTCCCAAGGGGTAGTGAAGGTGGTTATGAAACCAATATGGCAATATTCCATTAAACAATTACATGAGGAATTAGTGAAAAATTTGAGATGGCTGCTATACTATAAAAGAGACACAAAAACAGTGGAACAAGGAAAGGGAACAGCAGTTTTGAATCTCAAGAGATCAGAGCCAGGATGCCAAGAGTCTCACTTTTGTCACAACATGTCTGTTTTTCTGTCTCTTCCCTTAACATTACCCATTATCTTCTCTACTTTTAGAAAATTTTTGAAAATTTGGCATTATCTAGGTTAGATACATTTTATGAATGTATCACTTTGGCTTTGGAGGAACTGAGATTCTTCTCTTTTTCTTTTTCCTGGTAATGCTGTTCCTGTGTAGTATTAGACAAATTACAAACAATTTTCTTTTTCTCCTAATCCATAGTGATGCAGTGCTGTCAGTACCTTATTGTCCTGTAAAAAACTAAACTATTGTACCAAGGGTACTTTGATAGTCTCAGATTAAAGGCCCTTTATATAGGAAGAAAACAGTGTTATCAGCAATTATCCATCTAACCCTAATTAAGTGACTGAAAAAAATAAGCCATTGGAATATTAAAATACCATTGGAGAAGATGCATTTGTATTTGTTTTTAAGTCATTTATTTTGCCCTCTTGCTAAAGATGTCATTATAAAAATCATTCTGAGTTGTAAGCCATTCCTAAAAGAAAATTAATCCATGGTAGTATCAAAGGAGATTACTTTGCTATTACAGTTGAGGTATCAATAAAAGGTTCACAGAGGAGTTGATATTCACCTCGGTGTAGAAGTTAGACAGGAAATTCCAGGCAAACTAATGGGAATGCATGAAAGGCCAGAGTTTTGGCAGGGTCTGGAATGTTTGAGGTTTGGTGAGAAGTTTAAAATTGCTGAAATTTTTGGGAAATGGCAAAAGGTTAGAGCTTGGAAAAAATAGATTAATGGCCATTATTAAAAGTCTTGCATGCCTTGGTACATTGGGAGCTGATTTTATAGACAACTGGGACACAACTGAATAAGTAGGGAAATTATCAGTGTTTTTTTGTTTCTTTGTTTTTTTTGAGAATGTTAATTATAGTGGCAGAAAAATAATTGGATTGGAGCAGCAATAAAGAATTCCCACTCAAAAAAGATATTAGGAAGCTAGTGCTATAGTCAGGGAGAGGTTGATGTTGATGCTCTGAACTAGAGAAGAGAGAATCCAGAGAAAAGAGAAAGGACAGCAAAACAGAGATATTTCCAAATACCCAGAACATACTGGATTGGGTGACCTTTTGTGTACAGAGATGAAAAGATGGCAACTTTAAGAATGTAATGCAAAAATCCTTGCTACAATTATCCACCAATTTCTGTTGTCTAGATATGAAAATGTTAATGAAAAGCAAGGGAGACATACGGCTCATGTCTGTTGCCAACATAACATCAACAAACGACACAGTTGGACCAGATGTAAAATCAACTGGAAATAAATCTAGGAAGCCAGTTGTGACTTTTATCATATTTTCCTAGTTCTCTCTCTCCTTTTCACACATCTGTCATTCTGTACTGTTGTTAAACAAAACCAAAGCAAAATAAAATTCAAAAAAGAGAAGAAAGAAAAAAATTTCTATTAAGTAAAATCCAGGACAATTTTTGCGTTTTCTAATAATTCCAGTATTAGATAAAGCTTTCACTCTAATGAAGTGAAACATTTCACAATTTTTCCCATAATTAACAAAGAAGAAATGGTTAGCTCGATTTCTCCCATTATTGAAAAGAAGAAATGGTAGGTGGGGAAGTGAGGGACTAGAGACATTAATACTTTTACCTCTCTTTTATTTCTGACTTGTACATCTAGGAAGATTTTATTTTCCTTCTAGGCTAAATATTTATAAAACATGATTCTCTGCTTTTCGATATGCTTTCCTATTGTTTCACCATTTTCATTAAAATCCCATGACAGAGAGAGCCTCCTTTCCTAAAGGAGCTCTGAGGCCTACAGAAGAGAATTAACTTACCTCATATAAGAACTTAGGTTATATGACTTGGAAGGGGAACTTAATCCCGCAGACTCCTAGGCTAGGCAGCTTTTAACTATACCTGAATAAAGAAGATGGTAAAGACTTTGCAGTGGGTGGGTCCTTTTAAATCAAGGGTTCTTAATCAGTGGTCCATGGGCCCCTTGGGGTCCGTGAACTTGAATTGAAAAAAATCAACTTATTATCTTTCTTTTTTCTGACCTCTAATTGAAATCTAGCAATTCCTTCACTTATGAATGTAAGCAATAAATTACAGTAGTATTCATTTTATATCACATTATGATTGTTGCATATCTTGAAAAATCGCTTATGCTCATCCATACTTCTAAATTATGGTAGTTGTTAGACCCGATGCTAGTTGAGTGTCATAAAACTATCTGCATTACATTCTGAGAAGGGGTCCATGGTTTTCACCTGACTGGCAAAGGTGTCCGTGGAACAAAAAAGTTTAAGAACCTCTGATTTAAATATACTGTTTGGCTCAGAATGACAGAACAGGCAGAGGGTGAGTTTCATTTTTCTATCTTTCTCCAAGTGCTGACTGACTCATAGAGCCATTTCAATGCCCTCCTCACCAGGAGGATGTCAGGAGCACGTAACACTGCTTCCGAAGCTTTTCTATCAAGAAGCCCTAATGACATTGTAGAATCATGTTATTCACCTTGGTCCAAAGAGGATGTGAATGAATTGGCCATATACAAGACAATCACTTTTTGTTTGTTTTCATTTTATCTTCAAAATCTATGGGAATTTGAATTTTATAATGCATTTATATTTATTTTCACATGCAAATAGATTATTTTCGCCAGACTTGGAGTAAAATGAAATCTTCAGGGAGATGGGCATGCTTGTTCTGTAGTTTCACATATCTCCTGGGAAACTGAAGACTTCTGATCTTGTGGTACATGAACTCCAGTCTGAGAATAATGATAATGCTCTACTTAAAAATGCAGTGTTTAGTAAATCACTTGAAGGCAGAAACATTGGGTTGAATGGATTACTGTGAGGATCTGGCAAACACTGTCCAGCCACTGCTGTGTTAACCTGCCTAGGGATAGCTTTCAATGTCCATCTCTTAAGCATTCCTGCATACACAATTACGTATTTCTGGATTTCAGGCTAGGATTTTACCAATTTACAAATACATAACTTGATTCTATCACTCTTTGCTGACATACCAAGAAACAAAACACACAAACAAACTAAAGAAGATTTCTTCCACAAAAGCAAAAGACAAAATAAGAGAAACCAGCAAACCTTCTGTGGCTGCCCGTTATCTGAAGAAAATTGTGTAAACTCTTTAGCCTAGCACCACGACGATCTTTCCTCTTCTCATCATGCCTTTGGGAAACTCAATGAGAAGGTGACGTTGAGCTATTTCATGGCTCAACTTGAACATTGTGCTTTTCTTGCCTTTAGTAATATACTGTGATTACATGATTTATCTTTTCTGCTGGAGTACAAGCTCATGGAGTGCAGGGCTGTTTATTCATTGTTATGAATTCAAGATATTTAAGGCTGGTGCTCTTCAAATAGAAGTTACATGACAAATATTGTTAAATGGATACTTTCATTATCTGGAAAGCTTAGGTTATATTTAACATAATTTAAATAATACAATAGTATTTTTAATGCAAGTTCAAACTTTAAGATTCCTTTGGTGGAGTAGAAAGGCTCTTGGTTGGTTACAAGTTTATTTCTAAGTTGCAAAGGTTATCTGCCCATCCCCATGTTTTGAGTACTTCTGTTTCCTTCCATTCAATCTTGGCTGCCACAATCAGGCAGACAAAAGACATGAGAATCTTTTTTGTCTTGAATCTGTAGTGGAAATACAATAGCTTTTAAATACTAATTTTGGATTGGAATTTAGGTTGTGCCCTAGCATGAAGGGCATTAAAGACAGAAAGGGCTGGATTTGAATCCCAAACCAGCCAGTCCCTAGAGTGGTGACTCTTTGGCACATCAATACTTTGACTGTAAGTTTCTTCATGTGTATCATAGAACTTATACAATCTAAATTAGTCTATTGTGAGGGTTTCATTGGATAATAATTTTTAAAGTGCCTGATATATATTAGAAACAAAATAAACATTATAATATATATTATTATAAATATCATAAATAATACATAAATATTCATGAATGGGGGAGAGATAGCTCAATGAAAAAATTTAAAACTCTTAAATTTTGCCCTGTTTAGTGAGCATTCTTGAATAGTTTGCAAACTATCTTAGAGCATAATGTTTTATGGCATTAATTTATACATGATTCCTAAGTTAAGGCACTCAAGACCCAATTTCCTTGTCTGAGTAACAATGGCTGTCATAAGGATGGCATTCAAAACATGATGCTAGATTGCATCAGATAAAACTCTGGCCAATACCACTGGAGTTTAGCATTCAACTACAATAACTTTGCAAATCTGTACTAAATTTCAAACTTGTGCTTTCAGAAGCACAAGCTAGCAATTAAAGAAATTGTAAGTACTGTGATTGCTGGTCTTTTCAACCCATGTTGCCTAGACAAGCCAGAGCATGATAGAATTATCTTCGAGAGGGCTACCAGGCCATTTTCCTGCTTTGAATAAAATTACTCTTTTTCTAGCCTTTGAAAATATATATACAGTGGTGACTTTTGTTTAGAGCTCTAAATGTGCTGACAAATACAATAGACAAGTCTTAGACTCAGATATCTCAGTGTTTTGAGATGATAGTCTGCTTTACAAGGGACATCTATTTTTTATTTAAACATGAGATAAACAGAAACAGACATGTTTGTGTAGACCGGAGGTTAGCAAACTATGACCCACGTACCAAATGTGACCATTACCTGTTTTTTAATGAGCCAAGAGCTTTAAACAATTTTTAAAGGATGGGGGCGGGGGAGGGGAAGAAGAATGTTTTGCAATGCACGAAAATTATATGAAATTCGAAATTCAGTGTTCAAAATCAAAGTTTTATTAGAACAGAGTCATGCCCATTTGTTCACATATTGTCTATGCCAGTTCTGCTACAATGACAGACAGAGTTGAGTAGGTGTAACAGACCATATGACCCATAAAGCCTCCTTAGTTTTTTACAGAAAAAAATTTCTGACCCCCAGTGGAGATGTATGGGAGAGGAGCGGCAGGGGATACCTATGCCTTCGGTTGTGAGGCCTTCAGAGTGGAATTCAAAAGGTCTTTAGTTACTCACAGAAACAATTTTTAAATGAAACATGCCAATGGTCTCCTAAAGAGATGAAGCCCTTCCCAAAGTTTTCAAAGATTTGTCAGTAAGAGTAGAGTACCTTCACTTATGATGTAGCTGACAGTTCTATGTTTGGCAGGTATTTTTCCTTTTCCACCCCCTTGCTTTGGAATTAGTGCATTACTTGTCTTCTCAGTATCTAAATACAGATGCAAAACATGAAAATATAAAACCTACAAATGGGTGGCTTTCTTGAAAGGGGTAGGAGTAAAGAGTACATAGGAAACCTCAATTTAGCATCCACAGCTGTCTTTATTGAAAATGATACCCTAGGCATCAAATCTGACAGTTGTTTGTATCTGACATCGCTATTTTTATCTGTGCAAATGCAGCAAGAATATGCCACTGATAAGGGATACAAGGAGTTGTGCCACTAGAGACTGGAAAATATGTTTTGTCTAATGACCCTTGGTAACATTGTCAGAATTGGATAAACTAAAGGCAAGATATTAGTAAGGCTATAAGATGTTCCATTTACCAGTCATTTTAGTCAATTTAGTAGAATTATAGCCAGTCAAACTAAGGGAAGCAGTCAAAATGGCTGTTTGGTAACACAAAGAAGAAAATGTTTAAATGGGCTTTCTTTTTAACCAATCATCATTTTATTCACTCAACTTTTGCTTCTCAGTGTGATAGAAAATGCAGGGAGGGGAAAGTAACCCAGAGAATATGGATTCCATTTCCTGGTGTCAGTGGAACTCTTGTTAAACCTTGAAGCATGTTTTTAGATTTCTTGGCCTGAAGGAGAGGTTGGCAGCTCAGGGAAAAGCGTGAGCAGTCAGGGCTGGAAGGAGCTTAATGTATTTGGAAAGTAATGAGGCAATTTAATTGGAGCAAAGCTTGTTTGTCAGGAGAACTAGAAAAAAGTTTTGCATAAAAAGTATGAGTTCAGGTGGTAGAGGGTCTTAAAAAAGACAAGAGAAGAATTCAAACTTGTTTAAAATTACAGTGGGAAATCATTTTAGTTATCTGAGCAAAAGTGAGTGCTGATAAAAGTCAGCAGGAAGATGCAGAACAGAGCGCAGTGCATTCAAGATTGGAAAGTAGAGACTACTCTTTAGGAGAACCAACATTTGGGGAGCACATATGATTGTATTTGCTGTCTTACATTTGTTATCTAAGAGTACTAATCATCAACAGATTCAAACCCAGGATCAAGTGGCTTAAAAAGGCCATTCCTTTGCCAGGATTGACTCTGAATCTCAGCGTTTCCCAACACAAATATGGATGTTCATCGAGTCCTTACCCACCTGTCCTCACCTCTTTCCCATTTCTCCTGCCCTCCTCACCAGTAAACAAGGCTATGATTAAGCTCCTCTTTTCCTACCCACTTCTGTTTTCTCAATTTCATTCTGCAGTAGAGAATGTGTTAGTCAACATTCTGTTTTGAGCTGTGATCTAGTTAGCTTTTGAAATAACCCTGGAAGGAGACCTTGGAATCCTGAGCCAGACTGACTGTAATTAGGGTCAAGTAAGGGTTCAATCTAATAGACATTTCAGAGGTATATCCAAGGAACTTGCAGAGAGATGGATATAGAAAGTGAAGGAAAAACCAAAGCATCAGATGGAGCAAAAGATTTCTGGAAAGTTTAACGGGAATTTTGAAGGTTTCTCTGGCAGGAGAACCAGGATATTTGGGAAAGAGGTTTCTTTTTTGTTTTTGTTTTGTTTTTTTTTGTCAGTAGGAAAAAAAGCTTTTATTTTGAGCACTCTTTTTGGAAAAGACAGGAATCTTCACAAACCCTGAGATCCCCTTTGTAGTATAACTAGGTCTGGAGTCAGAGGGCAGGATTGGAGAAGCCATTTGGGGATTTATCCACTTGGTGACAACAGTTGAAACTGCCATTAGATGATGAATTCTCTTATTTTAAGAGGTAAGTGATAAAGGAGAAAGCACTGAAAGAAAATATCTAGAGAATGAAGATAGGATGCAGGGAAAGCAATCAGAGAGGGAATGATAGAAGTAGTCAAAGATGTATTGAGTAATTCCAAAGATTAAGGATAGTTCACTTAAGATAAATATATATGTATATTTGCTTGTTTGTAAAATACAGAACTAAAGATATATGGCTCAAAGACAACATTCCTTACTGACTCTTTTTTCTTCTCCTTCTTCAAACACTTGGCAGATTACTCTAGCAATGAGGGCTTCCATTTGTTTAAATGTATACCAAAAAGAAAATAATAACAGCTCACATTGATTTGGTCCTACCCAATTTAAATAGGCTTCAGTTTATTTTATAGCTTTTAGTGTGCATAACTCCATCAGATGTTATGGTCAACATCTTACAAATGAGGGTAATGGGAATAAAAAGTTGTAAATATGGGGATAAGTGGTTACCAGTTGTAGCAGTTCGAGATTGTTTTATGAATCCCCCAAAGAGAAAGATTATGTTTGTAAACTAATCTGTTCCTCTGGATGTGATACCTCTTGATTGCATTGAATTCAGTTGAGGGGCCTTTGATTGGATTACTTGATTAGATTGCTTCAGGTTTTTTGATTGGACTACGTCAGTGAGGCGAGACTCAAATTGAATCTCCACCACCTTGCTGGGTC
This sequence comes from Cabassous unicinctus, assembly GCA_029593785.1. NCBI lineage: Eukaryota > Metazoa > Chordata > Mammalia > Cingulata > Chlamyphoridae > Cabassous > Cabassous unicinctus. The sequence continues at coordinate 19,587 of JAQZBX010003317.1, forward strand.
TGATATAAACAGACTCTCAGGGACAGACAGACATAGGAAAAAGGGAGCTGGCAGATTTTTTATTCTGCAATGTGGGAGAGAGGATGCTTAAGCATGAAGCCCGCAAGAAACTGGGCCCATGGACCCACTCAAGAAGAGATCAGCTCTGCTATATGCTGAATAGATTACAGTTGAACTTGGGAAGAGAGCAGAATAGATAAGACTGATAGAGGAGGCCTGGAAAGAGACAAGGCCTGTGCCAGCTTTCAGCTGAAATTAGGAAGAAAGTGGAGCATCTAAGATGGAGAGAGGAAGCCCGAAGGGGAAGGCAGAGGCTAGGCCGAGGTCAACGGTCATCTTGCTTCAACACGTGGCAGCTGACTTGGGTGAAAAAGCTCCTCTTATGGTGCCTCGAGTTGGACTTTTCACAGCCTGAGAACTGTAAGCTTTTACCCCAAATAAATACCTTTCATAAAAGCCAAGAAATTTCTGATATTTTGCATTGGCACCCCTTTCACAAACTAAAACACCAGTGCTCAAATCCAATCGTAAAATCAGAGGAAAGGAGAGAACATAATATAGAAAGAAATGACACAAACCAGGACTATTTTTGAAAATTGCTAACGAAACCCTTAGATGTTGCTTTCTTTAGCAATTGAATAATCTTCCTGATATTTCTATTAGCAAAATAGGTCATATAGAAACATCTGATGTTTTTCACTGCAATAGAATAAGTACTTTTTCTATTTTAGGGACAGTCCCATAAAAATATATCTATTTCTTTGTAGTTATTGTGGCTAAATCACTCCTTGGTCAATTTCATGATTTTATTACCCAACCTGTTTTATTATTTTTTTGCATTCAGTATTTTTTTGACCCCAAGATATCTGCATACAGTATACATCTGAAAGTTAAGTTTGCCATCTCTCTTATATTTTATTTTTTGCCCTTTTTTGAACAAAAGTCTTATTTTATGGTCAAATCAATGAAACTGTTATCTAACTGACATGAGTATAAAAGAGATTATGGAAATATTCACCAATTCCATTATAGCCGCTTAGAGAACAGAAATTAGATTTGAACTGTAATGAATATTTTTGTAAGCATGTACTAATAATAGTTTTCATTAGTATTAGAATGTGGATTGAATATGTCCTATTTTAGGTGTGTGATTTTTATCTTATAGCATTATGTTGTTTCTGCCTTTGTTTGCTTTGCAAGAGATATTTTTGGTACATAAAAGCATTCGTCTTTTCCTTCATTTGTGTGTATGTGTGTATTTGTAATTTTTACTCAAGGAATTATCAAAAACTGAAAAGAAAGTGCAAATAGAAATATATTATCATAGGATCATAGGAACTTAGAGTTGAAATAGGTTTTAGAGACCATGTTGTCCAAATTGCTTATTTTACAAATGAGGTTATTGAGTCATGGAGTAGGGGGTAATGGGTGTTCATAAAAACCTTACTGGGACACAGCTAAAGTTACTAATTTTCAGCATAGCACTCTTTTCACAAAGTCATAATTTCTGTCTGTTTAAATTGCCTTTCACACCTTATAGAAACATGGGAAAAGTAGATTTTTTTCACTACTTTTTAAAAATTTGTTTTATTTTTTTTTTGCTTTGCTTTTTCTGATTGTTTTGTTATAAGACGCATTTTCTCTTTCTGGGGGTTCAAAAGCAACTCTTTAGTTTGTGTCCCTTTCACTTTGATTTATGTTATTTTGGATATGAGCCTAATTATCCCCAACAGTAGAGTATGATATAGTTTATGATTTTCAGCCTTCACTATTTTGAAATAGTTCATAATTTGTTCCCTACTTTGTAAGTTACTCAAGAGAGATTGAATGAGAATACCACACCTTTGTTTTAAGTGAGTCGTTGACACAACAAATTAACTTGTTTGCCTCTCTTAGGGACTATTCCCTTCTGTTTGCTGCCAAAAAATCAGAATAAATACGTTTAAATGCTTTTCCAAATATAATACTGTCTTTTTAAATTTTTACTATGTGATGAGACTATTATAATTTTATTAATTTATCTCTTTCCAATGAGAGCTGGGCACATTTGGGTTGGAATTAAACATTCTTTCTCAATATGATTTAAGTTTTTTTTGTCTTCTGTAGATAAACTACAATTTTTCAGCAGTAGTGTTCAATATCTAAGAGCGTCTCCTGATAATCCAAAGTAAGTAATTTGGACAAAACTTCCAGCTGAAATGAACTTTAGAAAGCTAGAATATACAAATAAAATATAAAATATAAACAATAATTAATAAAATAAATAATAAGAATGAATAAAATATAGTAATAATTATTATTTTAAAATTGAGATGATAATAGGAGTTCAGAGACCCAGCCAGTTGTTATGGATTGGATTTGTACGAGTGATTTTTGAAGATTTTGAAGAGTCAGGAGATAAGCTGGTCTCTTGAGGTTAGAGGAATTTAGGGTCTTAAGAAAGAGGGCATGGTAAATTACTCCCTGGTTTTAATTGGACCCTAGTAATAAGGAGGTACCATAAATAAACTAGGCCTTGCACAAACTTCAGACCTGCTTCAATGTTCTCGTTGTTAGAAAAATCGCAATCCTTGAATTTGGATTAAGATTATATGGAAATCATTGTGACCCAGGTGCCTTGTAAAACAATAGAAAACCCTCTCTGAGGGAAGATCTTTGTTCTCAAATTACTTAGTTCTATAAATAATTTCTCAAACACAGTATCCAGCACACAGTAAAGATAACCAGAACACAGTAAAGATAACCAGAACATGATTAAGAACCAGCAGAATGTAAGAAAATCCAATTAGATTCATCAGGACTCTAAGTACTGGAATGCTTGGACACAGAGGCAAAGGTAAGTATGTTAACCATGTTCAGGGGTATAAGAGATAAGCTTGCATTTATGGCAAGAACTGAAAATATTAAAAAATGACATAATAAATTTGAAATAAAACAAAATAGAAATTCTAGAGCTGAAAAAATACGATGGATGGGTTTAATAGCTGAAGATAGAACTTACCACTTTTCTAATATTCTAGAAAACATACCAGAAAAAAAAATATCTAGACTGAAGAATGCATGGAGAGATGGAAAACAAGAGGAAAGTAACAGCATAGTTCATAAAGTGGTGGGGGGAACAATAGGTTAATTGGAGTTTCAAAAGGAGAGAAGAGAACGAGGTAGAAGAAATATTGGAAATGTTTATGAATAAAGAATTTTGCAGAACTGGTAAAAGACATCTATCAGTAAACCACTAGTAGGAAAAATAAATAAATCCATGTCTGAGGTATGACAATAAAACTGTATAATATCAAAGACAATATTTTAAAAGCAGCCAACGAAGAAGGCATGTGACTTTCAAATAAGCAAGATTTAGATTAGCAGCTGGCTTCTCAAAAGAAACAATGAAAGCCAGTTAGAGTAGAACTTCAATGTGCTTAAAGAAAATAAACATAAAGCATGAATACTGTGTTCAGCTAAAATGAACTTCAGGAATAAAGTTGAGATAAGTACATTTTTTTCACATAATAAACTTTATTTTTAAAGAATTTTTAGATTACAGAAAGTTACATCAAAAATATAGTGGATTCCCATGCACCCCACCCCTCCCCCTTCACATATCCCCTATTAATAACATCATACATTAGTGTGGTACATTTTTTACAGTTGATGAACAAATATTAAGCATTGGTACTAGCCAAAGTCTATAGTTTACATTATGGTTTACACTATGCACCATACAATTATATAGGTTTTGACAAAATGTATAATGGCTTGTATCCATCATTGCAATAATCATGCAGAATAATTCCAATGCCCTAAAAATGCCTTATGTTCCAAGTATTCTTCCCTCTCCCCTCCAACTAGAAACTCTTTTTTTTTTTTAAAGATTTATTTATTTATTTATTTATCCCCCCCTTGCTGCTTGTGTTTGCTGTGTCCATTTGCTGTGTGTTTTTTCTGTGTCTGCGTATCTCCCCCTTGCTGTGAGGTCTTGCTGCATCAGCCCACCGCGCCACGCGGGCTGGCCTGCCCTCACAAGGAGGCCCCGGGAACCAAACCCGGGGCCTCCCATATGGTAAACGGGAGCTCTATCGATTGAGCCACACCTGCTTCCCCTAGGAACTCTTATAACCACTATCTTTATATCAATGTTACAGTTTCTTCCATTACTAGAATAATAATAAGTCTACTTTGTCCCATGGTTATATTCTCCCCTAATATTTGTTCATTCCTCAATCTGGAGGTTTTGGGGATGGTAATGCCCGCTCTGCTTCAGATTGAGAGGGGGCTTAGATTTTATGGGGCAAATGGAAAGAACTGTTTTGCAGACCAAAGATTTAAGTCACTGGGACATATATTTAACAGGTATAATCCTAATTTAGGTTCAAATAAAAGGGATAGAAAACTAATGTTTAGGGAAATTATAAATGAGTCTAGCTCTTTACATCGGGGAGATAGGTTATCATATATTCCAAGGAAAGGCCCACCAGCAGGGTACCAATTTCCTGGGGTTGTCTAACCTGTCTATAGTGTTTAGATGTCTCTAGAGCCCTCAGGAGCACCTCTGCTTGAGGCACTGTTTACTGTGGCAGTCAGTGAGATCCTCCTGAGATGTGCATAAGTGTAACCTTTGGAATGACCTCCCTACTCACTTTGAAATCTCTTAGCCATAAAAACTCTTTTGTATTTAATTTTTCCTCCTTTTGGTCAAGGTCTTTTTCCAAATGCATTGCTGGTTGGTGCTTGGTAATCCCTTGGTGTCTGGTGCTTGTCCCCAGGAGTCATGTCCCACACTGGGGTGAAGGTAGTGAGTTTATTTACTGAGTTTGGCTTAGAGAGAAGCCACATTTGAGTAACAAGGATGTTTTCAGGAGGAAACTCTTAGGCAATAGATATTATTAGGCTAAGTTTCAATTTTACAAGAATAAGTTTCATAAATACAAGCATTAATACTGAGGGCTTGGCATATTGTTCTGTTTTCTTTTATTAGGCTCTGCGTATGAGCTCTAGAGATTCTTGCCATTCTATTTGAGATCATATCAGGACTCCCCAGTATGGGAATTTAATATTTTGTTTGTTATTGTGTGGGTTTCCCAACACCCTATAACCACATGAACACATTCCCACTGTGTGTTTTCAACCACAGTCCTCAACCTCCCCAGAGTTCACCAGTTCCTTCTTCCAAGCCTCCCCCCAGGTTTATGGATAGCCCAACCCACCCGCCCCAACCCACACTCACCCTCACACTCCAACATTGTCAATGTTGCACCACCATCACCCCCACCCACTGCCAAACCACCCCCATTCACCTTAACATAGAGTCTACCCAGATTGAGCATTAGCTAACCACTCTCCCTTTCTATCTTCTGATAACCTATCTTCTAGACTCTACCTCTGTGCGTCTGCTCAATATCTTTTTTTTTTAATATATATTTTAAAAGATGCTTAGATTACATAAATGTTACACAAAAATTACAAGGATTCCAATGTTCCCCACCTCCCACACCTCCCATAAATCCCACAAAAACAGCTCTCATTAGTGTGGCACATCACCTGCAATGGATATACACATCCTGGGGCTTTGCCATTTTAATTCGTATGAATAAAATCGTGAAATATTTGTCCTTCAGTGACTGGCTTACTTCATTCAACATGAGGTCTTTGAGATTCATCCATGTTGTCCCATGTGTCGATATTTTATTCCTTCTTACAGCTGGGTAATTTCCATTGTGTGTATATGCCACAGTTTGTTTATCCATTCACCCATTGATGGGTACTTGGGTTGTTTCCATCTTTTCACAATTGTGAATAATGCCCCAATGAACATTGGTGTGCGTATATTTGTTCACATCCCTGCTTTCAGTTCTTCTGGGTATATTCCTAGTAGTGGGATTGCCAGATCATATGACAAATCTGTACTTAGCTTCCTGAGGAACCACCAAACCATCCTCCACAGTGGCTGTACCATTCTACATTCCCACCAGCAGTGGATGAGTGTTCCCATTCCTTCATATCCCTTCCAACACTTGTACTTTTCTGTATTTTTAATAGCAGTCAGTCTATTAGGTATAAGATGATATCTCTTTGTAGTTTTGATCTGCATTTCCCTAATAGTGATGTTGAGCATCTTTTCATGTGATTTTTACATTGTTAAATAAGCCCATACTGACAGAGTTTGCCACCAGCAGACCTCTACTAAAGAGCTTTTTTAGGAAGAGGGAAAAATGCCCTAAGTGGAATATTGGAGATCCAGTAAGAAATGAAAATAGTGTTTTACCTTATGTCTGGTTCATTATCCAAATTTCTCATTCATACACTTATTTTAATTATCAACTACTTTATCTTGATACATAGAATATGTCTTATTTATTGACTCTGTAGACAATGCAGTCCTATTTATCAAAAACAATTAGAAAATTTCAATTAAAATGTATAAAGTATTTTCTTTATGATCCAAAAAATCAATTTATATTTTATATAGAAAAATTTAAGTTCTTTATGCCAATTGTATTTGGTAGTTTAAAATGAAAGGTTTCAGAATTCATTTTTTACTTTGCCAGAATATCACAAGCTCTTGTTTTCAAAAATTCTTGAAAGGCATCTGAAAGGCCAAAATGTACATTTTATTACTTTTATAAAATGTATAATTTTTTAGTTTATATCTTCAAAGATTAACATAAACTGCATCTGTGTATTTAAAGTGATAATAGACACAAATGTTATTTGAGGAAATGGAATGCATTTTTCATTTTTGGGTAGCCTGGGAAATGGAAGTTCCCAAGCTAATCTACATTTATGTACAAGTGAAAAACTGAAAAATCAGAAATTCAGGAGATTCCATTTTTAAATGAATTTAAAATATTAAACATAATTTAAACTGAGTAGACAAAAAAATATAGCATGCTGTTTTCTTTCTTAACCACATCTTTTTTTCCCTGTTGACATAGCTTTCAAGTGACTACTTTTGAATGAAGTGATTGTAAATATGAATGTCCAATATGAAAAATTAATCAGTTTGATCTTTTAAGTCAAACAATATATTAAGCATAAAAAATAATATAGGAGCTATTTTTGGTTATTTTGTTGACAGAAATGTGTGTTTGCACATGCAGTATTTGGGACATACTTAAAAATTTTTTATCTAAGATTCAAACTTAACTGGACATCTTGTATTTCATCTGGAAATCTTATTCTTCAATCTCATGGAACTGATTTAAAAAACCTACCCCTCACACTCAGGGGCCTTTAGACATCTGCACCAAATCTGACTGAAATAAAATTGCATTTACCTGCAACGCTTGGTATTTCTGCAGAGCCAACAGAACATTTCTTTTCCTGACTCTGATTTCATTTGTCTAAGTAGATAAATCTTTGCTATTAAACTTGTCTCCATCACCATGACAGAACTTCTCCTCCTTGATTTAATTTGCAATCCCCCTCCCATTCCCAAGGAAAACAAATGCTTAAACAGAAGAAACAGGACGGTAATCCAGGTCATTTTATTTTAATAAGGCCATCCAGAACAAAGTTTGGCAAAAATATTTCTCTGAACTGATCATTTCCCTTCTTCTTTGATTCATTAATTTGAATTGATTTCTGGAGACATTGAAGCATTGGAGAAGGTAATGATCTTTTATATGAGAAAATAGTGGAAGTATTATTTTATTTAATGCTTCTGTTCCCACATTTAACTAAAAGGCTTTTTCGTTATTGTTTTTGTTATTCATAAAATAGCTTAATAGAGTCTGATAAAGAGATGCATCACTAAAAAGGGTTCAAAAATTTAAGTCCTATCTATATAGGTAGAATGACACAATCTATTTAATTGGTTATTTCCATTTGCCTCAAGAACACCTGAAAAAAACAAACAAAAAAAACACTGTATTAATTGGAATGAACCACTTTTGTGGCTTAATTAAACTTAACACTGAGTTAGGAAACAAAGCTTGCAACCTTTTAGTTTAGGATTCCACACCACATAGCTGGTACTAGTGTCAAGCTAGGTGTTAGCATTTAGCCAAATTGTGTTAGAGATCCATAGAAAGAATGAAGAAGTTACTAAGCCATGATGAAAAGGATGTTATTTTCATGTCTATTTTGATGTTGGACACCAACACCACCATGATGATCCCCTGCTAAGGAGTGAGACAGTATTTCTAAGTACGTTAAATATATTTCCCACATCTTCTTTAAAGCACTGCAAAAGTAGGTAGTGCTATCTACCATTTTACAAATGAGGGATTGAGGCTCATGCCTTTTTATGATTGAGGAAATTAGGCTAAATATCTCAGCTAAATTGATAACTGTATGATTTTCTGCCCTTAGTCATCTTCTGACTGAAAATGCTAAGGAATTATTCGTGTTAATGTAAATAAACTGGATAAAGTCACTATTTTCACCAGTGTTCTTGGTTTCTATTTATGTCCTTGTGCATTTTCCACTGTTAGGTTTATAATCCTCTGCATGGTTGTGCAGCTTTTAGGAAAATATGCATTCAAGTAAATAAAGAAATACAACTAATGGCTAATAAATGTTCCCAAACAAAGGCCCTGAATAAAGATTATATCTAATTTGCATATGAATTGGTTGCATGCAAATGAGTGTTCCTAAGGCACTTGTAGATTGTTTGTCCTTTTAAGTAGGTTAACCATTCCTTCATGTATTTCTTATAATGCCTAGCTCACATTCTCTTTGACTATACAAAGGTAACATTTCAAGAGCAAAGAACCAACATCCTGGGGCTCTAAGACCTGCCATTATTATCTTGTGATTGGACCTTGAGCTTTCAGGAGACTTTCTTCCCTTCCTGGGGGTTCAGTTTTCTCACCTGAGAAATAAAATAATTCTTCTAATGCAAGAGTTTCTTAATCTATGGTGACTTTTTAAAAAAATACAGTTTTAGGAAGAAACTCAACATATAAAACAAATTAAAGACAGCTGCTATTATGGAAGTATGGGTGTGGGAGACTGAACTTTGAGTCTTCTGGAAGCTCCTCTGAACACACACACACACACACACACACACACACACAAATTTTACAAACTTCCAGCTTTGATGTTTTCTAAGAATTCTTCCACTGCCTTTGAGCCTGTAATTCCTCATCCACATTATCATAAATTCCAAGTTAATGAGTCAAAATTAATGAGCTTATATGCCACCTGTACTTAGACTCCCTGTAAATCCATGTATAGTTACAGTGATTGAGTTTGTATGCATTAAATATATATAACTTCTGAGCAGCCTATTTGAATAAGTTTGGAATTGATTATTCCTTTAAATTGTCTAGATGATGTAAATAAAATATCATTAACTGTTTGTTGCTGGTATGACCTCCTCATATTTCTATCACGCCTACCCTGTGGTACCTAGGTGTCTGCATATTGCTTCAGGGTTTCAGAAAAATTTAAATTCTGAGCAGTATGAAATTCCAAATCTATGGTTCCCACGTCAATTATAATTTAGTCTCTTGGCACATCTGGTTGTTGTATTTTCTATTACTGTATAGACTCTTATATTTATGCTTTAATATATATTTGCCTCACAGCTCAGTTATGATTCCTATGAGAACCATAACTTTACATTCCATGATGCTTGTTTTAAAATTCTCAGCCATAAACTTGCATTAATATGTTTTCTGCTGCTGTTTCTTCCCTTTGTTTTAAAGAAAATGTAATGGTTATGTGTTTATCTTCTCCTCCCGCATACCAAAATGTATTCCAGAATGTGATTCAGGGTTATATCTGAAATTTTCACCTTCATAAGTAAATATATGTGATTAATCTTGAGTGACATCAGGGCCAACCTGCAAGAATAATTTTGCATAGGTCACACATAGGGCAACACTTTCATTCACTCAGGAAATCTGTTGTCAGAGCAAATATTTAGAGAACAGCAAGTTCCTCCCTTGTAAGGGCTGCTATGTAGGTTTGGTATTATAAAAGATCAAAACCAAGCCACACAAGTAGCAAGAGAATTTGGGAAGAAGCAAGAGAATTTGGGAAGTAGCAAGAGAATTTGTTATTTGGGAAGGTAAGATTTAAACTGGTGCTTCTAAAATTTTAATGTGCCTATCTATTCCCTGAGGAGCTTGTTAAAATGCAGATTCTGAATCAATAGGTTCAGGGTGAGGCCTGAGACTCTACATTTGTAACAAATCTGGGCAAATACTATCAAATTTGCTACAGTACCCCAACACTCCCTGGTGTGATACAACTGGCCAGCTAAACTCAATTTATTTGTCTACTTGGCCCTGGTCGTTAGAGTTTGCCATAACTTCTAAGATTTTCAAGTAATGAATCGACATCCTACCACCATATAGTCCCCTATCGAGTCCTCCTCCACTTTCTCCAACCAATGACTGTCTCTCTGTTTGTTATTTATTTTGTCATAGCTATATCTGTCTCTCTGTTTGTTATTTATTTTGTCATAGCTATATCTTCTGTCCCTTTCATGAAGAGACTCTCCTGCCCCTAAGGCTATGCCTGACCTCCATCTCTTACCCTACCTTCCCGTGTAATTCTCCAGTACACCTTTAGTTCCCACCCCCACTTCTCTGCCTCTGTGTTCTGTCAGTGAACATTGTTCCTGAATTCCTCCTTGTAGCCCTTGGCCAATTTAATGTAATTATGAATTCCAAAAATATAATTGGATCATGCTTGTAAATTGATTTATTAATCTGGACATGATTAAGCTATGATTAGGGCATTGACTGGGCCACATCAGTAGGGTGTTGAGCCCCACCCCTTGGTGGGTGGGGGAATCGAATATAAAAGGCCAGGCAAAGGACAGAAGAGGCGGTTTTTGAGAGGCAGTTTTGATGTTGGAAAGAAGGCCCCAGGAGAAGAGAAGCGAGCTGTTCGCCGGATCGTCTACAGCTGACCTTGTGGAGGAAACAAGAGCTAAGCCCGGAGAGAAACGCAGCCCTGGGAAGAGAGGAACACAAGAAGCCTGAACCCTGGCAAACGTCGGCAGCTGTCTTGCTCCAACACGTGGCAATGAACTTTGGTGAGAAGAAACTTAATGCTTTATGGCCTGGTATCTGTGGACTTCTACCCCAAATAAATACCCTTTATAAGGACCAACCCATTTTTGGTATTTCACATTAGCACCCCTTTGGCTGACTAATACACTCACCTTTCACTATGCTCATTATGAGCCAGTACATAATGTGTGGTTCTGTGATGGGCCATTTCAAGTTGGTTTGGAGGAGATTTATGTCACATGTATTTCATAATTGAGGTGAGAAAAGGAGGGTTCCTGACTTATTCACATTTTTTTAAAATTGGGAAGTCCTCTCAGAGAAGGTATCAAAGAAGAAACATTTGAAGAAGAGGAAACAGCTGAACAAATGCACAGAAATATGAAAGGGAAACACAAAAAATTCAGAATGATTGTTACAGATTTTCTAGAAGGTAGGCGTGGGAAATCAGATTACATACCGAGGCTCAGTTCAATTATAGATACCCTGTAGAAAGAACAACTTAAGATTTATAGAAAAATTCTCAGTCCAGGACTCCAAATCCAATTCCCCAAACTGAGAACTGTAATTCAAGAGAAGAGCCTAAGTTTTCTTTAGAGAGAGGATTCTTTTTCTCTACTGGATTATGAAACTATATGATAAAAAAGGAAGTCAATTCATTATCATTAAGAATTCCATGTTTAAACATATCCAACTTTTTTACATTAAAATGCAGATAACTCGTAAATAATTTGTTGCTGAAAAATAGAGTTCAAAACACTCTTTTCAATATATTGTCTAACATATGGGAAATCTCTTCTGGGATCTATGGATCAGTATTTGCCTTTATTTTATCTAATAATTGCCCCAAAGTTACCCTTGCCCAGACAACTAGATTTTACTCAGTATATTATTCAGTGTTGCTAATTTGAGCATTTAAAAACAACGTCATTGAATGCTATGTGTTCTTCTAGCACTGTGCTGGATCCTGGATGAATAGACAGGATCTATGGGCAAGACATAGTATCAGAACTCTCCACTCAAAAAGTGGCTGGAGTAAGTTTATAAGTTGTTGTTAATTGCATAAGAGTTCCCTGCTCCTTTGTGGCATTTGAACCTTAAAAACTATTTTACTTGCTTGCTACTCCCTTCTGGTGTCTAGTGGAAATTTTGGATTTAGGACATTAATAATTTATGTCAAGACATTAGAAAGAGAACCACAGAGACAGAAGAGATGTACACAATGCAATAAAATGTGGTCTTAAAAATTAGGAAGGATAAAAATGAATTCATGATATGACTAAGTAGCAATCATTATTAGAATCCTATCACATAGTCTAACAACATGGATGAGATTACAGAGCTATATAGTTGACATAGAATTAGGTCATATACTATTTTATACCACATTTGGAAGGCATTCACTTAGCAATTTGAAAAGGGGCTTGGTCTAGCATTTGGAATCAGGAACCAGAATCCAATATATGTTACTGTAAATAGACTATTTGAATATTAATAAATTTTAACGAGCTGAGAAGGCAACTCTTCAAAATTGTTTAATATGGTAACCCTAAAATTTATTTTAACCCCTGGATATTTAAAGGAACAAAATCAGATAGATATACTATTAATAACATTTTTAAGAATGGATCTTTGCATATTTAATATTTTAAATGTTTGTTATATTCCAGAAAGTTTGGCAGTTCAAGTGAAAAAATGGTTTTTAATTCTAATTTAAAATGTGTCATTGATTTACACTTCTGATTTTAAATGGAAAACTGTGTTTATAAATTTCATTTAGTAGATTTAAAATAATTGTGTATGTCCTTGAGATATTTTATGTCACCCATCTGCAATACCCCCAAAAGGAAATTGAATATATTAACCATGTTAATACAGTTTAAAACACTTCAAAGAGTTTAAATTTGTCAATTTGTCCAGTGATTAATAAAAATTCATTTGGAATTTATCCTGACAATTTTCTAGATTTATAAATAGAATAATAATTATAAGATGGACTTCTAAACTTAAAGAGGAACTAGGTTTTGAATTTGTAAATTTAATATATCATGTGTTATACTTCACAAATAAATCAAACTTGAGTACTCATAAAAGTTTCTTTTAGTGGGCACCAAAAAAGTCAGAAGTCTTTCAATGGGCATCAAAAAATTTCTGATTTATTCTACATTCAATATGTTCCTTATGTTTTAAAAGTATGTTAGTTAACTTTGTAGACAAGATCCCACAAAATCCTTGAAATTTCCCTAGATTATTTATAGATAAAAGGGAGTATTCTGAGAAATTCTAACCTAACATCTTTAATATTCCAACCCAAGTCTCTGGATAGGGTCCTTTGGCATGGATTAAAGATTCTAAGCCCATTTTCAGTACTGATGCATGCCAATAATGGTGATGATGATAATATTAGGTATAATTTTAGAGTGCCTACAGTATTATTGCACTGTCCAATGTGGTTGCCACTAGCTGCATGTGATTTTTGACCACTTGAAATATGGCTAGAACAATGAAATGTGCTGTAAGTATAAAATATTCAATGATTACATGTTGAAAATGAAACTATAAAATTTTGAAATGATATGTTAAATAAAATATATGAAAATTAATTTCACCTGTTTCTTTTCATGTGGCTACTATAAAACTAACATGTATTTTTCATGTGGCTACTATAAAACTAACATGTATTTTAATTGAGAGCACAATTTAATCTTTCAAGATTGTAACATTCTGTATCTATTCACTTGAAATTATAATTTTAGATATTTAATATATAATTAAACATTCATTTGGTTTTTGTCATAACCAAGGTATACTTTTTATTATTTTAAAAATAAATTATGTATTTCTAATAAAGTTAGTGGATTAAAGCAATTTTGCTCTTCTTTCTCTCCTGAAAACTACCCCCACAAAAAAGAAGAGAAAGAAGAAGTTACATAGGAATATATGATTTAACAAACACCATGAAATATTTTTTAAAAAGGAGGACTCTGAACTTGAGCAGGATATAGACATTCCTAAAAGAAAGTTAGCAAAAACATAAAAATAAAATAATAATAACAGTAATGATAAAATACTGGGCAGTACAACCAGTAATGTTTTGATTAGGTGGAGCACGAAAGAAATGGAGACTTCCTGTAGAGACCCACTCCATATAGCAGAATGGCAAAGGAGGTATAGCTAAAGGAGAAATCATGTTAATGTGATTTCTTTTCTCCCAGCTGAGTTAGAAACTAAGAAATAAAGTGGGATGAAGAAAGGTAGGGAATAGAAAGTGCCATCAGTTCACAACTGAGGAACCCTGTGACTTTAAGGGGTCTTTCTATGAGTCACAGTGCACCCTGAATCCTGAAAACACAGGAGGTGTAGACATACAGTAACATAAATACTAGAAGGTAGGGTCTTCATCTTAACAAACTAATTCATTTTCAAAATGCCCAAGGTCACACTCCCTGATGCCCTCTTTTCAAACTCTTCAGAAAATGGTGACTCCATTCAAAGATGAGTAATTATCAGAGTAGAAGAGACTCTGTTCTCCTGTATATGAACTTGAAAGAATATATAAACAGGAAAGAAAGTAACATAAATAAAGTATAGATGAAGAACATACAATGAAAGAGGAAACACCAAAGAAGACAGAAGTTGTGAACAACATAATTTCTCAAACATACACACACACAGAATATAGGTGAGCATTCAGAGGGAGAGAATATAGGGTTGTAGAATACAGAAGGAAATTTAAAGCAATGTGTAAAGGAAAGCCACATTTGAATAATGGAAACCTGCATAAACATGCCTGAAAACATAGTCAAGTAAATGGAAGGCAGCAAGAGGAGATCATTTGAAATGAAATAAAAAAGACCAAAGATAACTTCAAAATGTCATTATAGAGAAGATATGAAAGAAAGGCATAAAATAGACACATACACTTCATACTTCTAAGGAAGAGAATGGAATAAACAAAAAAGAATAAAGAATATTAGTCAATAATAGATGGATATGTAGATACATAGATAGAATCATTTACAAGGATATAATAAATTGCCTAAGTGAAATAAATATTTGATGCTACAAATTCAAAGGGCATCTTATGTCCAAGAAATACCCTGATGAAGTTATTGAAGTTAAAGTATAAAATAGAATCTATGAAAACTACATTTGAAAATGATGTGTATTAACATGATTTTGTAACAGATAAAGATTTTTCAAATATGCAGTCTAGGGAATAGAGTATCCACGGTATAATATTTAGGTGGGGCAAAGGGGCCTGGGTGATTAAATCCAGTCAACTAAAGGAAAAATTAAAATAAAGAATTGAGGGATGGAATAATCATGTTACTAAGACTGGAATTAGGCAGGGTTTCATTTACATATGGGAAAAAGAAATAAATAACTGTAAAATTACAGTTACAGAACAGGGTGCCATTGTTATAAATCTTGACAATTATAAATAATAATATAGAAGACAATGGTTGGGAGGGATTTTCTCATCTCTCTTAGCAGAGAATCAATATTCATGAATTGTGTGATGAAAATTATTCTTGTGTTTTAGCATTTACCATAAACTTTTTTCTTTTTTAAATATATATTTTTAATATATTTTTTATAGAAGTTGTGACTTACAAAACAATCATGGACATGTGTAGAATTCCCATACAACACCCCTTCACCAACACACCACACTTTGTGAAACATTTGTTACAGATTATGAGATAATATCATCAGACTATTTATTACCACTAACTATGGTCCATAATGTACATTTGACATATTTTTTCCATACATCCCTATTATTAACACAGTACATCTTTGGCTTTGATGCAAGAATATTACAGTATTGCTGTTAAAAATAGTCCATAGGTTACATTAAGTATTTTCCCATGCTTCTACACATTCCCACCATGCTGCAATAGTGAAGTACATTTGTTCTACTTAATAGAAGGACATTCTTGTATTTGTACTATAAACCACAATCCTCATCCATCTCTGGTTTCACTGTATTATTCAGTCCCTAGATTATTCTCTAGATTTCTTTCAATTGACATTTACATCCCTAGTCTACCCTTTTCAGCCACAATCCCATTTATAAACCAGCTGCCTTAGTTCTAGTCACTATAATATGTTACCATCAACATTATCCATTTCCACACTATTACAGTCAAACTTCTTTCTTAATGTCAGAATTACATTTTAGATGGTAATATCTGATCTAGTGAAGACATATTTCCCTGATTATCAGCTTTCCCTCCAATTTCACATCAATTTATTTTCCTTCTGTTAAATTTAAGTAAAATTAAATAATTTTATTATAAAATTCCATTTATGTTAGTTATTGTGAATAGATTACTATACATACATCCATCCCATTGGCTTATCAAAGTCAGGTGGTATTGGGAGGGGTCCACTCTGATAGGCATTAACATTGATATTGTTTATAATTGCTGGCACACTGTGATTATAAAAAGAAGACTCACTTTCAGTAGATTTTACTGTCTTTAATTTCTCTACCATCAGTGTACACCCTTAATTCCAGCATTCAAAGTGGAGCATATTCATAGCCTTCTCCTTCATGGCATGGATCCGTCCATCCTTCTACCTGCATTCATGCTTATAAACATGTTACCATATATTTGTAATTGCTATTTCTGGGTGATACAATTTGGAGTTAAATTGCAATTTCTTTTTTGTACCCTATATATAGTTTAGTCTTTTATAATGGTTCTGCATCATGTTTTGAATAAAATATTATCTTAATTTTCAATAAAGGAAATTAAATACTAAATTTTTAAGTGCCCAAACAGGAATTATCAGTATATTTTTTTCCAGAGATATTCAATTGAAAGCAATGAAATCTGGGCAGAAATGTTAGAAAATAAATTTATATTTTTAGAAATCTTTTCTGATATTCTACTTTACGTTATGTTTTGAAACATGAACTGTATATTAATACAGAAACATATATGTATGTGTATATCCATACATATGTGTATGTGTGTATACACATGTATGCATCTATCTTTATTTCCATCTTAATATAGACTTATGGGGTGATAATACATTTTTACTGATGAAGTATATTATCAATAACATTTTGGAGTCTAGCATTTATGTTATAAATGATATCATTAGTATATTAAGAAAAATAATCTTTGCCTTCAGTAAATCTCTGTATTTAACTCTATCATTCGTCAAATTTCCGCTTTACCTTTAGGTCCTAAATTCCTGTCTGCTATTATATCTTGGTATAATGCTTATTTACTCAGAAAATGATCCATTTACATTTAAGTTGGAAACCACATAGCTGGAATTGATACTGTATTAGTCAGCAAAAGGGGTGCTGATACAAAGTACCCGAAATCTGTTGGGTTTATAAAGGTTGTATATTTGGGTAAAAGCTTACAGTCCCAAGGCCATGGAAAGTCCAACTCAAGGTATATAAGAGGTACTTTCTCACCAAAGTCAGCTGCCATGTCTTGAAGCAAGATGGCAGGCAATCTCTGCCTGGTTTCTCCATCCTGGGCTTCCTCTTCCTCTTAAGGCTCTGTGAGGGTCAGCTGTAAGCTATCAGGTGAATGATTCATCTCTTTCCAGAGCCTCAGTATCAAAAATGACAGAAGTCTCTCTCTTCCCTTGTGTCTTCCTGAGTGAGTGTCCATTTATATCAGCCCCCCATGGCGGCAGGGACTCAACCTGAATCATGCCTTACTGACGTGATTGAATCAAAGCCCTAATCTTAACAGGAAGTTTAATCAAAGACATCTCAGCTGAATCTAATACAATCAAAGGTTATCACACCCATAGGAACAGATTAGTTTACAACATAATCTTTCTCTTTTTGGGATTCATAAACAATCTCAAACTGTCACAGATATCCTCAAGTCTAGGCATATTCTTTCTGTATACTCCCTGTGACATACCAAGCTAACTGAAAATTTCATTCCCTACATCCAAATGAATAAATGCAGATTATATTTTCAACATTTGTCCTTAAGCTTTCCAAAATATTTTAAAAAAATAGAATTCCTTAGATCCCAAGGTCTAGAGGATCATGTGAGGTCTAACTTGTCTTGTTTCAAATTTAATCTCTATTTCTCAGTTTGGATCTTGCAGGGCCCTTTTTTGAATTCATATTACTCCTTAACTCTCTGGCATCCTGGTTTGGATGTCCATGAATCTTCTTGCCTCTATATCAAGCAGCTTTACCACTTGTTTCCCCTTAAAATCATACTATTTTAGGTCCTAATTGATTGCTGTGCTTTTGAATAAGAGATACTTAATTTTCTCTCAAATCTCAATGATTTGAAAACATAGCATTACTGGGATGCAATCATAGCTATCCTAATAATTATTATTATAATAAATGTAATAAAATTTTGTTACCCTAAGTAACAATTCTCTCTCATAATGACAACAAAATATTCCTTTATAAAGCTCCTGATATAATTATATTTTGGAATATTTGATCTTGAATGGAAACTTATTAAATGGAGCTTACTTTAAAAAAAAAAAAAAGAAAAAAAAGTAAAAACCCAGTAAGAACCACTTAACTTTGATTAGAGTTCAAAGTGCTGATAAAGGTGAAATGTGATGATTCTCATTTTGGGATGTGATTCTATTTCTTTACATGCTGGCTACTAAAGACCTTTGAAGTCTTCTCCAACTGAGAAACAAAATGTCTACAAAGTTTTCATTAATTGAATTAAGAAACAGACATTTACATTTTTTTTTTTTTTTAATCTCATCTTAGGAAAGATCAGAAGATTTTTTTTCCCACAAGGAACAATTCCATTTACATATAAACCAATGTGTTTTGTAACTTTTTCTTAACTGGATTCCACAGTAATTCCCAAATTGTTTTAACCGAAAACATATCCTCTTAAAATGGAATTTATTAGGATTATTAAGAAACTTCTAAATTTTAATAACCCATGAAAAGTCTTTAAAATTTATAGAATCACTCATAGAATTTTATAAAAGGAAATAAATCATAAACCATGCCTATACTAAAGCCTTTTGTCAAATTAAATGCCACAAAATACCCTTCTGTTACACAAAAAGACCATGTTCAGTAGAAGTAAATTATTATATAGGATTAGTAAAAACAAATTAGGTGTTTGAAACCCTAGTGGTCAAATAAACCAATTAGATAATTATGAAATAGGTATCATAAAAGCAATATCATGACAATATTCCTTGGCCAGGTCCAGAAGGTGAGTATGAACTAGTACAAATCTTTGGCTCAAGAATGCAATCCATGTGATAGCATAGTAGTTGAGGACTTAGGCTGGAATTAGAGTTGAGTTTAAATTAGACTGCCATTTCCTAACTCTGTGACCTTACATAAGTTACTCATCTTCTCCAAGTATCTTTCTAAAATAATTGCTATGAGGATTACTTTAACTAGTAAATTAAAATGTTTTGCAATTTCCTCCTATATCCTTGCCTTCTGATTTTACAGTGCTACCCAATGGTAGTGGCCTAAACAGTGGCATGTGGGCAGAAGTGTCAGTGTCCATTCTGAAGGAAAGCCTTAAGTGACAAGTTGCTACTTAATCTCATGAATTCCTGACATTCACCTTAAGAAAAACATTCTCTAGGTAGCTACTGGTCCAAGTAGAATGAAAGTTATATAGAACATATCTAACCCAATCTTAAGTGTTGAGCTCAGGGTATAGAGTCCAGCTTACCCTTGCTAAGTGGCTGTCAACCCACGAGCCAGCATGTCAGAGTTAAATGCTTATTGTGATAAGTCAGTGAATTTTGGTGCTGTTTGTTAAGCAATATCATTGCAGTAATAGCTGACTAATATACTTTTAAAATGCATATAAATTATTTAACATAGATCCTGGCATAAACTAAGAACTTAATAAATATAAACTATTTTAATTAATATTCTCCTTTGCCTGGTATATAATAAGTGAAACAAAATCAGGAAATAACTAGTTCTTTCATTAGCTTATTGATGAATATGACTCCCAGAATATTTTTGAACTTAATTTTCATTCTATTTAGTCAATATCTTAGAAGACATAAAAGTGATGCTTAGAAACAGACTTGAATCCATTTATTATTTGTGTGATCTTGTACATTCAGTCATTTTACTGGTATTTATAGACCATTTACTATGTTTCTTCATCTCTTTTACTTTTAGTTTTTTATGTAAAATGAAGGTAAAGATAAACACTGCAGAGTTTTAGGAGATTCATCATAAAGTAAACAAAGAATTTAGCACAGAGCTGAACTTATGGGAATTGATATTATTTTTTTGTTGTTGTTGTGAGCCAGCTGATGATTCCTAAAAGATATGTCAGTTTTCATCCACCACCAAGATAAAATCATCTTTCATTATTCTTGCATCAGATTTAATTTGCAAAAAGTAGTCACCGATAATTTGGGAAACTTTTAACTTTGCTGTACTTTTGTGAAAACAGAATGATAAGATTTAAGATAATTTTATTTTCATAAAATAGAATTACTTAAAATTCAATCAATGCTATAGAAACATGATTTTTTTTTTTTTTTCATTAGAAGACCGGGGCTTCAGTTTCTTATCTTTTTAGTATCTTAGTTTTGTTGCGTGGTGGAAGGCAGGATTTCCCAATAGAATCCCCATACAACAAGTCTTGTATTCATCCCTGCATAGTCTGAAAATGGACTTTCTTGGTTCATCTATAGAAAATTTATCTCCAGGGATATTATTAACCTTGTTTAATTCACATATGACAGGTGTGGCAGAAACTAGATATATGCTCAGTGAACTTATTTCCTCTTCGTGGACACACAGGAAGACTATATACCAACACTCTTGTAATTAGGTTGGGGCCAAGTGGTTGGGTTCTGACCAATGTAATTTTGGGGTAATGATGTATGCTACTCCCAGGACTGACTCATAAAACTTCATGTAGCAATCTTCTACCTTTTATCTTCACATATTGGCCAGGGAGGGATATAGGGATGACCAAAGAGAGGCCCTCAGAGGGAACAGTGTTACAGGATGACTGGAGACTGGATCCCTGGGTTACTGCTTGAAGAAGGGTCACCCAGAAGTGCAACCCAATTCTCATTAACTATGAAATGAGCAAGAAATAAACCATTGTTGTTTTAGGCCACTGAGCTTATGCATTGTCATATCAAGCTGGTAGTGTTAGTTACCTGTTTTTCTGATATATAAATCAGGCTGTACATTTATCTCTAATGGAGGAATTTCCCTATCTAGGGTGTAGAATGCTCTCATTGGCTATTTAGAAAATACTCTCCCTATAATTAAGATAGATGGGAGGCTAAAAGATGAATAGAGGGAGTTTTTGGTGAGCAAGAACTTAGAACCAGAGAGACAGAAATGTTGGAGGGAGGCATTCCACCTAAAATCCTAGAGAAAAAATTGATATATCTCTATTGCACAGAAAGAAGTGCTTCTCAGCTTACATTATTTTTCAGGTAATTTAGACCTTTCAGACGTATTAGATGAATGCTAATGACATTTGCCTTTTTAACTCTAAAATTGTTGTTTGTTTGTTTGTTTGTTTGAATGCTGATGACCTTTCTTGAGAGCAAAATTAGGAAAGTGCTCTGCATTAAAGCCAGAAAATCCAAATGCATTTTGTTACACATAAGAAGTCTGGAGGAATGTGGTTGCTCACGATTTTAGAAATTCAGCAATGCCAAAGACCACATCTTTGCATTAACCTTGTCCTTTCTCCCATATTTGTCACCTAATGGTATCAACATGGCTACTAAAGCTCCAGACATAACATTAAGTTCAAGACAGGAAGAAGACAATGTAAAAAGAAGACAAAACTAGCATACTTTTTGCTTAAATCTCATTTGATGAAGAAATATCTGGATATAGATATAGATATAGATATAGATATAGATATAGATATATAGATATAGATGGTATTTGCAATTGGTTAATAGTGGTCTTTCAAAAGAAATATCCACCCAGAACCTCAGAAAAGTTGTCTTATTGTAATAAGGATATTTGCTGGTTAACTAAGGTAAGGATCTAAAGATAAGATTATCCTGAATTACAGTGGGTCCTAAATCTAATGATGACTGACCTTATAAGTGACAGAAAAAGAGAAGACACCCAGAGAAACAAAGGGAAGGAAGCCGTGTGAAGACAGAGGCAAGAATGGAGTTATATTGAAGCCAAGGTGACTCGTAGAGCCTTCTGAGAGAGTGTGGCCCTGCTGACACTCAGATTTCTGACTTCTGGTCTCCAGAGCTGTGAGAGAGTAAATCCCTGTTGTTTTAAGGCCCCAAATTTGTGATACTGTGTTATAACAGCCCTGGAAAATTAATTCAGGTAACACGATACCAGATAGCACATATCGAGCATGTAAAAAACATTAAGTAAATATTTGTCCCTTTTCTCTCTCACTTGTCCTTCCCAGAATAGACAAGGATAATCATAACATTGTGTCTCTTTAATCCTCTATTTCCTGAAAAGGAAGACACAATATGGTAGCTTTAATCTAAAAAGAGCAGGGTATGGAGAATACAAATTGTAATCCCCACCACATGGCATGGTAAAAAGCCTTGGGTTTAGGAGATAGAGAGACTTGGGTTTAAATCCTAGCTCTTCAACAAACAGGTTGATTTTTCTGCAGCATTAACTAACCTCTCCAAACCAAAAAATGTCAAAAATAATTATTCTTTGTATAATTACTATGTACATAAAATTAAAAATAATATTTTAAAGAAGTTCATTCAGTTCCTGGTCCATACTAAAGATTCAATAAATAATAACTGTGCTAGGAATGGTGATTGGGTCAGGAAGTTAAAGTTATAACCCACTGTTATTAGAGCTTTTAAAAAAATTTCCCCTAAGGGTTGTCTTCATGAATCTAGGTCTAACTTGTCTGCTTGTACAGAAGCCCAGGTCCTAGGACAATTACTCATGATGCTAAGTATCTTTAAAGTCTCTAGCCTCATCTCGTTGCCCATGACAAAGACTCAGGAAGGAAATGCTTCAAGCATTATAGGCTACGGAAATATGTCAAGACTTATTTTTTAAAAGTTTACCTGTCCTTGAATAAATGTGCTTCATGTATTTTTTAAGTCATGTGTTCATCTTTTTATTATCAATATTTTTCTAGTGTCCATAATATTTTATCAAATAGATTATTAAAAATCCCTGTGAAATTTGCCTGCAGGCAAGCTCACAATTCAAGAATAATTAAAGTGACAGTTTAAGAGAAAATCATGTGAACGAGAGATGTACAGTGGGTTTATTGTCATTCTCATTTTGGTACTCTGCAAAAAGAAAGTGATTCAGCTTAATTTTTCATTGAGTAGTATCTTCCCAAGTGGCATCATAGAGGAGTAGAGTATGAAAGCATATATCAATTTTCACAGAGCAATGGGGAAAATAGCATATGGTGTTCATATTTGTGTATGTGTGCCAAAAAAGAAAGGACAAAGCACAGTTTTACTTCTTTGATATAACTTGGAGAAAAAATCACATTGCTTGTGCTAACTACAATAGTGTATGTTTTGTTGTTGTTAAGCAAACTTTTTGCCTTCTCTTTTATTAAGAGCTTTTAAAATGAATCTCTTGAAGATTATACATTTTAATCCAATTGCAATTTGATGGCTAGATTGATAAAGATTTTTAAAAATCTAGCCCTGTTGTCATACTCCCAGATATTTTAATTCTTCTGAAATGTTATTCTATTTGAGTTACATATCCATGGAAATAGTTTATCTTTTTATTTAATAATAGTAATTTAAAGAGTATGAAGTTGCTTTTTTCCTAGAAATATTGTGAGAATGTTGTGCTTTAATCAAAAGGCCATATACATATTTTTATTGTTAATCTAAACATTTCATTATGGTTATTTTTATCATCTTCATGATATGGGCATATTTGTTATGTAATTATTATTTTTTTCATTCTATACTCTTCATGTATTCAGAGACTGCATTGTAATCAATGGACTCAAAGGCCATGACTCTTCAGCACAGATGAGTTCTCACCCTTTCACATTCCATAATGTCCTATTAAATCAGCTGAGTGAGTCAAAGATTAATGGCAATGATAATAAAAGCTAACATCCATGAGTGTGCCTACTCTGTGTTAGGCACTGCACTGTTTTATATACAATTTCTCATTGAATCCCAAAAACTATAAATAATTGATAAAACTATAATCCCTATTTTACAGATGGGGAAACTAAGGAAGAAGAAGATAGACATTTTCCCCATAGTACCTACAGCTGTTTACTCTGAAATTCAAACTGAGTTTTCTCAAACACTAGACTCTTAGTCATTATGGCACATATACAGAAAGCATAAAATTTTCTGGGGAATTAAGACCTAATGCTTTTCTTAATTTCTCCTGAAACAATACATTTAGATTCTTTTCAGCATCGCCTCATAAGAAATGTTCAGGAAAAGAGATACTCCATGTTAATGCTATTGCTGTATTTGCCATCTATTTGAACCTGGGCTTAAACACATTACCTAATTTGGCAGCTTTGAGTGTCTTGATCTATTGAACATGCAAACGCATTATGAATATCTAAGTAATAGATACTGAGACAGGGATAAATTCTGCTATTTCCAGTTGCCCAATTATCTGCATTATCAGTCATCAATACCTAGGTGATTTCATCTGGAGGGAGAGAAGATATCTAGACAATTATTTAAGAACAAGATAATTGCTGTTAAAATAGAAATAAGCTAGAAGAATATGAGGAGGCTATATATAATTAGTTTTAATAGTAAATTCAGCTATTGTGCTTTAAACCTACAATTTTCTTGTACTCAAAGTATTACCAATGATTGCTCTTTTTAGACAGCTCAATAATAGAAAGAACAAAATTTTAAATGTAGCCTTTTGTGGATTCTCTGAAAATTAAAAAGTGTGCCCTCAGGAGAGATGGAAGTTAAGCCCTTAATTTAGAAAATAGTTATTTTCTTATCATTATTGAGGGTGTGGTTGATGTGGAGTGAGTTGCTACAGTGGTGTGTCCTGGGAACACAGGCAGTTCGGGGCACAACAGAAACTTTCAGCAAATGATCCCTTCATTTTTTTTATACTTTTAAAATATTTTCACATTATAAAGAATCCAGAAGGACAAATAGCCTCTTCATTACTGACACAGCACAGAGAGTCCAACAAAGCAGGGAAAGAAATCCCATCATGGCCTGTCTCCTAGAGTGGCCCAAACTGCTCGGGGTTGGGGTCGGTAGATAGCAGCTTCACATGCTCCAGTTCATGTGGGAGAAGAGAGACAAATCTATATCGTGTGAGTGTGGTTTTATCCACCTGGAGAGAGGAGCCCTGCCACAGAGAATTCTTAGGGCTGCCTGTTTCTAGTTTCCAGGTTTAAGGTCTGGCTGGGCCTTTTCATTAGACTTAAAATCTCCCTCAGGTTGTGGACTGGCACACAATAGAAAAGGGGATGTGGGGAGCAGAAGGCCTGGAGGATGGCTGACTAGTGTGTTTTGTGACTTCCTCAGAGAAGGAAGTGAAGGTAAGTGAGGTCTGGGTTATGGCTACTTAACACGCGTCTGTGATTTCCCTAACAGTTGGGTGTGGGGAGAGTATGCCACAGAATGGGTTGGATTTGGAAGCCATTTTTCAAAAAATAAGAATACAGTAAAATTTTTTCTCTAGATAAACTTATGGGAAAATACTCAAGTCCAGTCAACACTTTGCCAGGAAGAATCTAAGTAGAGAATGTTGTTTAATTTTTATAGATGATCATGGGCCAGAATGACATATTCTAGCCTATAATCTTCAAATTTATAACTCGAAACAATATGATAAGTTGTGATTGGTGAATTTACTTCTCCTCTTTCTGAATAATGGGGGCATCTCTGTATCGTGTATGGGAGAGTGAACTGTTTTCTCCTACCATACAGGAGACAGATGCTTGTTCAATGATGATGGTGGTGGTATCAACCCCACCTTACTCCAAGACTTACTCTGTTTCTGACATTTTATGTATATTCTCTCTCCAATCCTTACAACACCTTCAAGGATAGAGCTTATTATCCCCATTTTACAGATGAGAGAAAATAGAAAGAGATTAAATAATTACCAAATTTTAAACAATAATAAGTTAAGGATTTTGATTCAGGTAGTACTCCAAATTTCAAGGGCTTTTTTCCACTGAACCTGATTGATCTTTTCATCATTCTACCTAGGGAAATATTTGACACAAAGCAACAGCATAATAAAACCCTTGCAGATTATCCTCTTTAACACCTAATGTGCTATCAGGAAGTAATTTAGGTAAGCACTCAAAATGGATTCCATGCCTCATTTTCAGTTGGGACTTAGAAAGAGAAATGTTACTAATTGCTCAATTCAGTTCAACACCTGGAAACATCATCAGTGTCACTATAATACAAATGCAAGACAGCTCATCAATTTGATTATAAAAAGGAGCATTAGTATTCAAACTAAATAAATACAAGGGTTTTACTTTAAACTTACATATTCCAGCCCCTGTGGGCATGCACATGGCCATAGTACAAAATATCTTTGCTTATTCAGATGATCAATATCAATGTGCAGTCTTTTTATTTTAGAAGCCCAATTGACTGATCTAAATCAGATTACTCTGGAAAAGTGTTGACCTCTTTGGGCAAATATTGAACTCTTTACATTCCTAATTTCTAACATATTTGTACATTCCTACCTTTTGCAACCTAAAGTGATATTATTGCCATTGTTTACCATCTAGACATGTGAAAAGAACCAGGGAAGCAACTTGGGCATGGGAGCAATAATCCTTTCTGCATTGTGCTGCTAGAACTCCACCTGTAAACATTATAGTGAGTCTGAAGGGATCTAGTTCTTGTCATTTCAGATGACCTTGGACAACTTACTTTGCTTCCCAAGTCTTTGGTTCTCTTCATTTGCGAAGTAAGGTCATTCTCTGAAGGAGGTCTATATTCTTTCCAGCTGTATCCTAATATGATTAACAGAATTTTTACTCATGTGTACATTGGAGTTGATTCATAGTTTATTCTGAAGTCATATAGTACTCAAATGTTGATGGATCCTGTTTTCCTGAAACACAAATGATACCTGTTATTTTTTAACATGGTAATTCTGTGAGTAATAGTTCAAAGATTTTTATAAAACAGAATTTTGGAGACAACAATCCCATAGGAAGATGGGATGGAGTTTTAGAAATACTTTTAAAGCAGTGCTTCCCTACAAAGAGTGCATCATTTTAAATTTATAGCAGTGAAGATCAGGTCCAGGTTTTATGGGGCCTGAATTTCATACAAACTTTGCAACTCTCTTTAAGAAAAGGAATGCAAAATTATAAATACAAAATTAAGTAGAGAGCTTGGAAGGAGCACATTCAAAGCTTCATGAAAATATGCCTCTGTTTATAATATATATTAATTTGGGATGAACAGGATGTTGTGACAGAGGTAAATGTATGAGTGTTGGGAGGGGTAGAGTTGGTTAAAGCCTCCCCATTCTACCCCTTTTACCAGATTCTGCAACTGAAAATTAGCATATCTTTAACACAAGAGACAATAAGGACAAAAACTTCATGTAAAATAATGGCGGGAAAATGCTGTTTAGTTCTTGGCAGAGAAGCCCCACTTAAATATTCAGTGTTATTACTGTGGTTTAAGCAGCAGATTGTGTAGATCTAGCCATAGTCCTGGAAAGCATATGGTTCCATTTACCATTGTCTATCTCAAGAAGAGTTGAAGTGACCCTCTATCTTAGTGAGAGAAATCCCAGCAAACTGAAAAGGCACTCTTTTGAGGTTTTCTTCAATTTGGTAAAGATCAGGAAAAAGTTTTCATTTGCAGGAAATAGTTATACTAAGCTGAGAATGAATGAGTGATATAGTCTTACTTAAAACTTTAATGATCCAATTAATGATGCACATTCACTTTTTTATGCTAGTCTTGCCCAGTAACCACATGTAACCAAGTTAAATGCATATTGTGATAAAGGGAGGATGAGGAAGGTTGGCAGCTTCATTTTATTATTTGTTCTCTCTTCAGCCTATTTGTTCTTTGTCCCCTTACCCCTGGCTTATTAAGTATTTTTATTCAATTGTGTTTCTTCTATTGCATTTTCAGTCTACCAATTTGTTTTCTTTCTTAGAGTTTGTCTTGAGGACTACAACATGGATTCTTAACTTATAGTCTACTTCAAATTACTATTTTATCACTTCGAGTTAAATGTAAAAACCATACAATGATGTACTTCCTTTCACCCTATCCCATCATTTTGTGCTATTGTTTTCATACATTTTACTTCTACATTTGTATTAAACTCATTTTTATTATTTTGACTAAAAATAGTCATTTTGTCACTTAGAATTTTTATTTTACTCTCACTGAAAGAGGCCTTTCAAACTTAGATTTTTGACATATACCATTCTTGTGACTACAAGAGAAGAAAACATAAGTGAAAGAAGTTGGTTAAGGTATTTTTATGGTAATCACAACTATATCACAGATGACACCTGGTTGACAGCAATCTTAAGATGATCCTGATTTCAGAGATGCTAAAATGTGAAAAAATACAAACATAAAACCCTTTATCCTTATCTCCTTGCTTAAGATATAGAGCAATTCTTAACCCTGTTGAAGCCCCTGTGTATATCGCTGGTCACGTCTCCCTCCCTTTCACTCTAGAGATAAACATTACCCTGAAATTTTTTTTCATCATTTTCATGTATTTTTTCACAATTTTACTAAATGTGTACCCCAAAATATATTGGACTTATTCCTGAGCTGTTCTATAAATGTAACTGCATCATATGCATTCTGTGGTTATTGTGTTTTTTTTTCAATCAATGTTGTATGACATTCAACCAGACAAATGTCCATAGTTGCTACTCGTTTTCACTGTTGTACAGTATCCTACTCTTGGCATGTCATGTACTTCAATTTATCCGTGCTTCCATTGATGTACATCAGGGCTATTTACAGTGCTTTGTTATTACAGATTAATTTACTCTAAATATTCTTGCTGTCTTCTAAAACACATATTAGAGTTTCTCCAGGTTTTATTACCTAGGAGTGAGATTGATATGTGTAGAAGACAAATTTTCCTTCTCTGATTGCCAACAAAAGCTACTGCATTCCTCCTTCTGATTATCCACTGATTATCTTCTTATGGAACATGAGTCCTATCTTTGCTTGGTCTATAGACTGGACTAAATATCTATGTTCAGGGACCTAGAGAAGGAGGAGGAAGAACAGGAGGAGGAAAAGGAGGAAGAGGAAGAAGAGGAGGAAGAGGGGAAGGGGGAAACAAGGGGAAAAGGGAGGAGAAGGAGGAAGAAAATGAAAAGGAAGAGGTGGTGGTTTATTTTAGCCTGCAATCTCTAATGTTTTCAGCTATATCCTTGGGGAACCAATGTCAAAAAGAGACTAAAGCTAGGTAAAGCACTCCTATTGGCTCCTTAGGCATGGGTGTGAGATGGAGATGTACGTGGGGAATAGCGTCTCAGACTGCAGCATAGCTGAAATCATAGACTCCACTGTGAAGGAAAGATCCTACTCCACTGGGTCTGTTACATGCAGAACCTGAACTACTCATAGATAGATTCTTTCTCAATGTGTGTGATATCCTAGACTCCTTTGTGGTAACACAGTGCCCTTGAAGTCATTTTTACTTCAATCTCTCCCTTTTCTGTCCCTTTTAGTCCAGGTTGACAGATCTTTTTGAAAGCTTGTTGGTTTCACATGCAATTTATGGTGTTCAAACCATCAGATAGTAGGACTTTTTCACAAATCCTTTCTGGATAATTACATTTCCAATCATGACTTACACTAAAATGACTGGCTAGTTACAAGTTTAGTTAAGTCCTCACATGGGGCACTATTCTCTGGCGACTCTCTTTCTGGAAGCTCAGAATTTCCCAATCCATCCATTTCTGGTTTCTTTGTGTCTAGGAGTTTAGCTCTCAGCTTATGGAGTTCAGTGCTCAGCTCATCCCTTTCCTCTTGTATTTTACTATAAGCTACAAGGAGAAGCCAGGCCACACTTTTCACATTTAATTTGAAAATCTCCTCAGCTAAATATCCAAGCTCTTCACTTTCAAATTCTGTCTCCCATCTAACATCAGGAGTCAATTTTGCAAAGTTCTCTGCCACTTTAAAGAAGGATTGTCTTTCTTCCAGTTTGCAATGGCACATTCACCGTTTTTGTCTCAGGCCTCATTAGAAGTATCTTTAGTGTTCATATTCTAACAACAGTATCTTCAAAGCAGTCTAGGCCTTTTCCACCAAGCATCTCACAATTCTTCCAGAATCTTCCCCTTACCCATTTATAAAACCATTCCAACATTTTTCATATTTGCATATCAGTAGCACCCCACTATTCTGTACCAGTTTCTGTTTTAGTTTGCTAAATGCCACTGGGAGCAATATACCAGAAATGGGGTGGCTTTTATAATGGAAATTTATTATGTTAAAAGCTTACAGTTCTGATACCATCAAAGTGTTCAAATCAAGGCATCCGGCAAAGCTCTCTCCTTAGAGGTCAGCTACCTGCAATTCTGGGTTCCTGCCACGTGGCAAAGCACAATAATGGCTCTGCCAGTCTCTGCCTTCTCTTCCAGGCTCACTTTCTTCCTGAGCTCAGCTGTGTGTTAGCAGGTACATGGCAAGGTCCCCTAGTTGCCCTCTCCTCCCAGTCCTGGGGCTTCAGCTTTGGGCTGCTCCATGTGTGGGTTTTCTCTCTCCTGGCTTTGTCAACATCTGGAGGCTTCTCTCTGTCAGTGCAGCTTTTGTCTTGTGTCTGAAACTTTT
Organism: Cabassous unicinctus; assembly: GCA_029593785.1. NCBI lineage: Eukaryota > Metazoa > Chordata > Mammalia > Cingulata > Chlamyphoridae > Cabassous > Cabassous unicinctus. Next base: position 50,303 of record JAQZBX010003317.1, read on the forward strand.
ATTCCTTTATTTATGAAGGACTCCATTAAGAGGATTAAGACCCACCCTGGGCTATGCCTACTGGGGCAATCTAATCAACTGGCCTTTAACTGATAGAATCTAATCAAAGCTTCACAATAGGTTCAATTTAAGAACAAAATTTTCTGGGGTCCACATAAAAGACTCAAAGCACACATGCTTTTTCTTGGTTTTTACAAGATTCAAGGGAATTTCCTGGTAGCTGTAGGGCCTTTGTAGGCTTGCAGCTTCTTCCATTGATAGCCCAGCCATGGCTGACATGCTTTTCACAGCCTATGGTTGGCTGGGCCAGCCAACATGACATTAGGTAGTGGGATAATGGGCTGGTAGATGTGATGCCCACAGTCATTGTAGTAGACTGAATTATGTACCCCAATTTAGACATGTTCTTTATTTTAATCTGCATTCCTGTTGGTATAAATTCTGTGAGCCCATTGTAAACAGGATCTCTCAAAGATATTACTTTTAGTTAAGGTATAGCCTAACTGAATGAATTTGGGTCTTAATCTGGATTAATGGAGTCCTTTATAAGCCAGAGAAATTTGGACATAGTCAAAGAAAGCCAAGGGAGGAGCCAAAAGCCAGAAGTCAGTGGAAATCCAGAAAATAAAGGGGAGTGCATAGCCATGTGCATCACCATGTGATGAAAAGCCAAGAAAGCCAAAGATTGCTGGCCAACCAGAACTCTTCCAACTCCAAGAGGAAGGAAGCCTTCTAGCCTCTGAAACCCTGAGCCAATAAATCCCTGGTGTTTAAACCAGTCCATTGTGTGGTATGTGTGTTTGTGTCATAGCAGCCTGACAAATGAAGATAGTCACCATTTTGACATGGTTGTGAATATCAATCAATTCTCCTTTTTGCTAACCTAGATAAAGACAGTTTCAATTATTTGTACATTCTTTCATTATGATTATTATTATTAATTTTGATTAGAGAAAAGTTGTAGATTTACAGCGAAGTCATGTAAAAAATACAATGTCCCATATACTCCTCCATTGTTGACACTTTGCATTAGTGCGGCATTTGTATGGTACCTTTGTTACAACTGATGAAAGAATATTAAAATACTATAGTCCATAGTTTACATTAGGTGTATTTTCCCTGCATATCTCTCTATTATTAACATCTTATATTAATGTCATACATTTGTTATAATTCATGAAAGAACATTCTTATAATTGTATTATTAACCCCAGTTCATCTTGAATTTAACATGCTTTTTCTTTATGGCTGTCACAGCAGGTCCATCATTAAGGTATTGAACATGCCCGCTGCACAGCTGCTCTGGGGAGTTTAATACAGTAACATAGATTCATTGCTCATGGTTATCTTTTACCAAGAGGCTTCTGCCTCTCGTTTTTGATCCCACAAATCACCTCCCCAGTGAGACAGGGAGTGATCTCAACTGCTCAGATCCCCTCCCTCCACAAGGGTCCATTTGCCCTTCTGTGGTGTGTTGCCATCATACATTGCTTTGTCCTTACCACAACAGCTCTCCCTTCAGGATAAGGCCAACTGTTGTCTCCACTGGGAATAGGCTGACTTTATTGGCTATATGGGCATGAATTGTGCATGCATTTATACCGTGAGTTCTTTCATAAGGAAATTAAGAAATGAGAAATAAAAAGGTCTTTTAAATTACCCACATATTGACCTTATTTTGCTCTTCTTCATTCCTTTGTGTAGGTATAAGTTTCCATCTGGTATCACTGGCCTTCAGCCTGAAGCATTTTCTTTGACATATCTTTCGATGCAAGACTACTGGTGAAGAATTCTCTCAGCTCCTGCTTATCTGAAAATGTTTTTGTTTAGTCTTTAATTTTGAAGGATTTTTTTTTTGCAGGATATAGAGTTCCAGATGTCTTCTTTCAGCACTTTAAAATTTTTATTCAAATGTCTTCTGATTTATATTGTTTCTGATGGGAAGTCAGTGGTACTATTTATGTTTGTTCTCCTATATATAGTGTCCTTTTTCTTTGGCTGCTTTTAAAATTTTATCTTTAGCTTTGATTTTTAACAACTTGACTAAAATGATCCTAGATGTAGTTTTATTTGTTTATTCCTGTATTAGTCAGCCAAAGGGGTGCTAATGCAAAATACCAGAAATCGGTTGGTCTTTATAAAGGGTATTTATTTGGGGTAGAAGTCCACAGTTACCAGGCCATAAAGCATTAATTTCTTCCCTCACCAAAGTCCATTGCCGTGTGTTGGAGCAAGACAGCTGCCGACGTTTGCCAGGGTTCAGGCTTCTTGGGTTCCTCTCTTCCCGGAGTTGTTTTTCTCTCCGGGCTTAGCACCTCTGTTTTCTTCACAAAGTCAGCTGTAAACTATGAGGCTCTCTAGGCTTTGCTTCTCTCCACAAGGCCAGCTGCAGACTATCAGGCGAATGGCTTGTCTCTATCCCGGGACCTTCTCTCCATCCTAATGACCAAGCTCTCTTACTTCCTGGGGCTCCAGCTCAAGACTCCAACATCAAAACTGCTCCCTCTGTCCTTTGTCTTGACTTTTATATTTGATTCCCACCCCACCAAGGGGTGAGGCTCAATGCCCTACTGATGTGGCCCAGTTAACGCCCTAATCATAACTTAATCACGCCCAGATTAGCAGACCAGTTTACAAGCATGATCCAATATCTATTTTTGAAATTCATAATTACATCAAACTGCCAAATGGCTATAATTCCCTTTGGCATTAGTTGAGTCTCTTGGATCTGTGGGTTGATACTTTTGCATTAAATTTGGAAAATTGTTTTAGCCATAATTTCTTCAAATATATTTTCTCCTTCTCCATTCTTTTTTCTCTACTTCTGGGACCCCACTTAATATGTACATTATACCATTTGGTAGTCACAAAGATCAGTGAAGATCTGTTCTTTTGATGTTGTTCTTTGTCTAATTATTCTTTTTGTCTCGATATGCTTCAGTTTGAATAGTTTCCATTGACCTGTCTTCAAGTGCATTGCTCTTCATAAGTCTAGTATTAAACTTATTAGTGAATATCAGCTATTGTATTTTTCATATTTAGAATTTCCATTTAGTTCTTTTTATAACTTCTTTTTCTCTCTTGAGAATCTTCATTTGTTTAGTGATAATATTCATCAATGCCAGTAGAGCAATGAATATGTTATAATAACATTTTAATGTCCTTTTCTCCTACATCCAAAATCTGTGTCATCTCTTCATCTCTTTCTATTGATTAATTTCTCTTATTAGTCACCTTTCCTTGCTTATATGAAACAATTTTTTTCAATTGTATTCTGGATATTATGGATCTTATATTGTTGACAGTCTAGGTTTTCTTTTCTTTATTTAAGGGGACAGTGAATTTTTTAATTTAAACTCATTCATTGTGGCATTTTTTGGCTTTGTTAGAACAGGTCTAATGGAGTCATTACTTGAGGACTCATGTAGACTTTCTCTTATACCATACTTTTCTGAAATATTAAATGCCAGTGTTTTCAGCATACCTGGTTGGTTGTAATTCTTACCTCTTCCAATACTATACATCCTCCAGAATTTTATTTTAGCTCCAGCCTCTCAGTAGCTGTTTTTTGACAAGCCTTGTGGAGTTTTCTGCCTCAACACGCATGGCTTAGTGTTTCACTAAAGACTCAAGGTAACTGCTTTTGCAGATTTCTGTGGTTTCTTTAGTGCTTATTCTTACCTCTCTAGTCTAGTCTAGTCCTGACATTCAACTGTTAGCCACCTAAGCATCCCTAAATTCTGATCTTGGTTTCTTCTGTCCAGTGAGATAGCTGTTCTGTTTGTTCTCTATTTCCCTGTGGTGCAACTGGAAAGTGCCCCAAAACCAGTGTGAATGTAGAGCTCACTTGTGCATATCTCATTTCTTGAGGATTGCAACCCTTTACTGTTTGTGGTCCAATGTCTGAAGACTGTTGCTGCCTATATTTTATCCAGTTTTATGGTTGCTTGCAGATGGTAAATTCAGTACCGGTTACTCTATTGTGGCCGTAACTTCAAACCTTGTTTTTAATCCCAACTTTACAAATTTTTCATATTATAACCTTGGACAACTTCCTCAACTTCTCTATGACTTGTCTTTCTCATCTTTTACAATAAGTTAAAAAACAGCTACTAGATAATTATAAAGCATGTTAACACAGGTCTGCCACCATAGTTGATTAATAAATGTATGTCCGTGTCTTCTTTCCCCATCTTTGTATTGCTTCCATCTTGGCATAGTAGCACTGTACTTGATCCAAATAACCAACCCTTTCAATTTGCTCTGAATCTATAGAAACAGGAAAAGGGTGGGGGAGGGGAATTAGGTTGCTTTGAGAAAGCACTCTTGAAGGGCACTATGTTTTCTGAGTGCTAAAGTGCCATGTAAAATTCCATGCTTTATGTGTCCCATTGAACACTAATTTTGAGGTATTCTTGCCACTCATAATCTTCCTCTGTGTGCACAGAGATGTATTATCTTCCTTCAGCTTTCAGAATAACCAATAGCATGCCCTAGGCTCAAAGGGAGAGTTTGCCTAAGTATGTTTCTATGCAGAATTCTTTAAAACAGGCCATAAAATGTTCAGTGGTGCAAGAGCAGGATGGTTTTAAAAATTCTTTTCTGGACTCCACAGGCTTTGACAATTTTCTTATTTGAAGTTATCTTTTAATTTTAAGAACTGTTCTGAACAATGAACATATTTAGAAACACACTATATATAGACTACATTAATGCAATGTAGAAATACTTTACAAAAGATTTATGATGAATTTTTAAGCGATGTACAGTTATAACACAGCAACAGCCATTGCAAATACATTTGCTTTAAGTTGGCCCATTGATTATAAATAGCTCACTGAAAATGCTAAGCAATTATATTGAAATGTGACATCCTTTTTGAACAACAAAAGAGTATATAGTTCTTGTTGATGTTAAAATTGTTCTATTCTGTAAATACATTGTTCTTGGTATTCATAAACTGCTACATGCTATCCACAGTGGGAAAACATAAAAGGAAAATTATCAACCATATTTTTAGAATAGTAGCAAGACTTGAGAAAAAAATCTAAACTTTGTTCTTAATACAGTTAGAGGTTGCTTTTCTGGCAAGTACAATGGTCAAAAAAGAGTCTGAAATGTTTATCCATCCACCCACCCTCCCTTTTACCCCTTCATCCATCTATCCAGACATCTCATTATTAGTACGAAAAATAAGAAACATTTATAAAAAACTTGCTATATGCCAGGTCTTGTGCTAGGCTTAGGTGATGAAATTGCTAATCACATAGAAATGTTGGTGCTCACTTGCATTTTATAGTTCATCTAGGAATATAGAAAAACAGAAAAACAATACATTGTACAAAGGACTCTACTGAAAGGAGCATGAGATGTTATAAGAGCACATAGTAGTGCCATGTTCTAATCTGGGGGGATTAAAAGAAAATATAAGGGAGGAGATGTGCTCAAGCAGTTGAGCACCTGCCTCCCACATGGGAAGTCCTGGGTTCGGTTCCTGGTGCCTCCTGAAAAATAAAGACAAATAATGAGCAAAACAAACAAACAAAAAAACCAACTCAAGGAAGCTGATGTGGCTCAGTGGTTGAGGGCCGGCTTCTCACATATGAGGTCCTGGGTTCAGTCCCTGGCCCCTGGTACCTAAAAAAAAATAAGAAAAAAAAAAGAGAAAATATAAGATTTAAGCTGAAATATCCAAGTGAAGAGAAATGCTAAGGGTATTCCAGGCTGAGGGAATGGCATATGTGCCTCCTGAAGGCACGAAAATAGGGCCATATTAAGAAAGACACATGGAAGGCCAGCAATATAGAATGCAATGTAAGAAGTGGTAAAAGCTAAGGCTAGAGATACAGATATGGATGAGGAATTGGAAGCTTTTTAAGGAATGTGGACTTCATTCTGAAAACAATATGAAAGTGCTGAAGTATTTTAAGTCCTGAAGGAATTGATGTGATGTGATTTGAAGTGGATCATTCTGACGTTATTAACATTTTCAATCTTCTGTACTGAAGCAGAGTTAAATATGGAGATTCATCTCCACCTAGTTCCTGAATGCATTTTGACCTGGTAAGATCTATTGTCACTGGAGAGAAGAGGATGTGAACCATTTTGTAGTTTTAGGTCTGCTATCCATTCTACCTCTCAGAACCTCCCACCCACTTATTGCCGTGTCATTGCCTGTCATCATGGCATGGCTTCCACAACAATTTCTGATCAATCTTCCCATTTTCATGACCCAAACTCCCAAACCCAACCTCTTTGGATGGAATCTTTACAGTCTGTCTGGTCTTCGTGTCCTTCAAGCTCTTTCTTTCTAGTATATGAGAGTTTTCCCTTATTCCTTATTGCTGGCTGGGGCTTTGAGGAAAACTGGATGGTCTCTTAAAAACATAATGTATACCATCACCATACAGATATTAGTTTCTCAACTGCTTAGACCCAGGTATCCTAGAATGCTTTCTTATCTTCTTCTGTGGATCTATATAGTAATTTTACTGAATTTTGTTTTCTGGAGTTTTGCTTTACAAAACATACCCCTATTTAATATAAATTTTTCAAACTACATATGGCTTTCCCTCTTCCCATCCTTGCCAATTGTGATATTTTCCCAAATGGATTCCCCCTCCCCATTTTCTCTTCAAATGTATGCCCTAGAGACTCATAGCATATATACAACACATTAGCTCTGATAGATCTGACCCTGTGGGATATTTATTTCAGTCCAGATGAAACCCAAATTTATCACAACTTCTTGAATACTATAATCTGAACTGCCTGTTAATATACTATAACGTCAAGAACCTACTGAGTCCTTAGCTCTTGTATGAACGTGTCCTGTTTTTTCTTGTGTTAGTTGTTTCAGATTTAGACTCATCTGAGATATGGAACTGTGAGCTCAGACACAAGTTAAATTGTCCTCTGAGTAGCAATGATATGCTACAAGTCCAAACAGTATATTTCCCAGTGGATTAAAATCACACTAAAGCTCTCAAGAGATCCTCACAATTTTGAGTCAAAATAAAGCAGCAGATTTGAAACAATGGAACACACTAGTAATAGAGAAAAATGACATCTATCAAAAGAGAAAGCTCAATTTGCTTAATGCAGACCCAGAAAATATAAAGCATAATAGGAAATACATTAGGTAAAACTCTTGCAATTTAATAGTACATAGTAATAATGATGAGACTAAGTCACCATAAATGGTTATATTTTGAATTATATACTCTGTGAAGAAATTGTAGAATGTTGGTGCATTTTTAAATGATTTATATCAGAAGTGGCTAAAATATAAGAGATAGTACTTAAAATATTAGGAATAATTGAATGGAAAATGCATAATTGGATGGAAAATGCATTGGTTTTTAAGACTCAGTGTTTCAAATGGCAGCACAATGTGATGTTCAACTCTTGTTTCCCATCTGAGATTTGAATGCTGTAAATAAATCATAGCTTTATCAAATGCCAGGTCAACCTGCCGAATTCCAGTGTGTGTATTAGAGGGGAAGGCACAGACAACACAATTTAGTGAAAAGATAATAGGTCTGTAGTCAGATAAACATGGGTATAAATTCTGATTCTGTTCCTTGTCAATGAGAGGTATTGGTCAAGATTTAACTTGAGCCTCATTTTCCAGTTTCCTAACTGGTAAAATGAAAATAATAATAACCACCAATACTTAGTATATGATGGCTCAATAGATAATTGCCACCATCAAAAGGTGGTAAAAATTGTAAAAGGTAGTAATTATTCATATTCCTAAGATAGTTTCACACATAAGGTGACCCATTGGATGGATGTTTAAACAAGTTTATATTAGTACTCCAACATATCTCTTGAATCTCAGTTGCTCTCCCTGTGAAATAATGCTAAAAATTCACATAGTAGAGATTTTTTAGTGCAACAGGAGTTTGGGCATTCTACAAATAAGGGCACTGAGGTCAGGAAGGGTAAGAACCTTGCCTGATATCATAGAGATGACAGCAAGCTTGTATCTCCAGCCTAGAATATTTACTAAGCTTCCAACCTTTCAAGGTTTCTTTTGGCATATTTAATATCTTCCAGGGCATTTCTACTTTGTGTTATTCCATCATTTGAAATTCAGCAGAGCTGCTCTCTAATTTCAATGTATGTGGCTTAGATGGAGGCTGTTAATAGTGGTATATGAGAGGCATAACTTGAGGCAAACATATGATTTACTTATATTACATTTGAAGTTGTTTTTGCAGGTGATGGAATGGAGATCATTGCTAAAATCTCCCCCTTAACACCCTTAGCAATGCTACTAAATTCAGCTATCAGGTTTGTTCAAAACAAATTACTTCTAGACATCTGCATTACTTCCAGTGAATTTGCCATACTTTCATGACACTTCTGAGTCATCCTTTTTTGTATCTGTTTCCTTATCCTCCACATCCATTTAACCAATGTCTGTTGATGCTGCTTTGAAAACATCTCTCACATCCGTTTCTCTTTCCTTTCTTACCAGCATGACTCTGATCCAGATGCTACATATTTGCCTGTTCGACCGGGAACAGAATCTTTTAATTGATTTTCCTGTTCCACATTTCTTTCCTTTCCCGTTAGTTGTACTCTGTTTTCAGACTAACTGTATGGAACCACCTATTTTTCTGTTGTCACTACCTTGCTCAGAGCCCCTTGTTGGATCTTTCAGAACTTTCAAAGAAAATAGCTTGCCAGGCTAACATGCAGAGCCACTCAAGAATAGCCATTCTCACTTCTGATTTATTTTGTTTTACTTTATTGTTCTTTTCTAATTTATTAAGACAGGTACTTAGTTCCTTTATTTTTTAACTTTCTTTTTTAATATATAAGGTATTTTAGGCATGATGTTTTCTTCTAATCTATGCTTTCACTGTGTTCCAGAGGTTTATGGTAGGGAGTATTCTCAGTTTCCATAATATCTTAGTTTGCCACGGCTGCTATGACAAATACCACCAAATGGGTTGGCAATAGGAATTTATAATCTCATGGTTTGGGAGGCTATTAAGGCTAACATCAAGGCACTGGCAGGGCTTGCTTTCTCACAGAGTCTGTAGTGCTCTGACAATCCTCCATCACATGGAGACCTCTCTCTCCATGTGTCTGCTCTTCTGATTTTCACTGACTTTTGGATTCTTCTCATTTCTACATTCAAACTTCCTTTGCTTATGAAGATGGATTAAGACCCACCCTGATTCAATTTGCCCTCATCTAAATAAGATCTTTGAAGATCGTGTTAACAAAAAAGAGTCCACACCTTAACAAATAATAACATCTCTAAATGTTGCATTTACAAATGGGTTCACAGCCACAGGGGTTGGTTACAACTTAACATGACTTTATGAGGGACATGATTCAATCCCCAGCAGTCCTCAGGGCTTCTACCTCAGGCTTTGGATAGGGAAGCATTTGTGGTATGGAGTTTGAAAAGGACAGGCTTGCCCCAGCAGTGTTTATAGAGAGTGAACCTTCCACCCTGGTCTGGAGAGTGTGGCCACTACCCTAGTACTTAAGAATGATAGGTCCTGTGACCCAGTATTGTAGGAGAGGATAGGTGTTTCCCCAGCACGTGGAAAGGGTAGGGCTGTTGCTCCAGGAAGACAGAGGACAAAAGCATCAATCCCTGGATGACTCTCAGACCTTGGAGTCTAATAGAGTTAACCCTGATGTGATTCAAACTTGCTTAGGACCCATGATACCTGTTTTCCTTCCAATTTCTCCCTTCTGAAATGGGAGTGTATATCCTATGCCTACCCCACCATTGCATTTTGGAAGCAGATAACTTGTTTCCTAGGTTTCTTAGGTCCACAGATGGAGAGGAATTTTGTCCTAGGATGGACCACATTCATAACTGATTTTGATGAGACTTTAGACTTAGGTTACTGAAATGGCTCAAGATTTTGGGTTATTGAGATAGGGTAAATGTATATTGCATGTTGGAATAATATGTCTTTTGGGGATCCAGAAGGAGGACTGTTGGAGATTGAATCATATCCCTCACAAATCATACTCATGTCCTAGCCCCAGGTTCTGTGGAGTGGACCCATTTGTAAATAAAAGCTTTAAAGATGTTATTAGTGACAGTGTGACCAAGCTGAATGAGAGTGGGCCTTAATCCAATATGGCTGAAGTCTTTATAAGCAAAGCAAATTAGACGTGGAAGTAGAAGTCAGAAATAGAAGACAGAGAGAGCGATTGCCACCATGTGACAGAGGACTGCCGTCCCCAGAATGCTGCAGTCTTTGGAGAAAGCCTGGCCTTGTCAACACCTTGATTTTGAACTTCTAACCTACAAAACTGAGCCAATAAACTGTTGTTTAAGTTAACCAGTGTGTGGTATTTATCAGAGCAGGCCTGGCAAATTAAAACACTAAATAGTAATTTTAATTTTTTTCTTTAATCAAGATACCTAAAGTCTATACCTCAATTTTTAAGGATTCATCTAATTATGGTCATTTGCTATTTTTAATTTTTATTTTAATAGGGTTATGATCAGGGAAGGTAGCTTATAAAGTCTCAATTTTAAAAATGTATTAAGATTTTCTTTGTGACCAAATATGTGATCAACTTTTATAAATACCTCATTATTATACTGAAAATCTATGGTTTCTATCCAAGGAATTCAAAGTTATTTCTAAACTCAAAGTTGTTTGAAAGCGTTTGCTTTTATCCCTTTTACATTTTTTCTTGTTTGATCTGATTACTTTCCATTTTCCTTTTACATCTGTCTAGCTTTTATTAAAGCTAGTAATATTTAAATTAATAGACTATCTGGTTAAAATGAAGAGCAATCTGCATGGAGTAAAGGGGATGTGAAGAGCAGCCTGAGGAGGTTGTGTATAAGGAAAATGCGGACACAGCTACTTTGTTTGAATTGTTGTAGATGTGATATATTTTATGCATAGAGGCTTTAGTCTTGTCAAGAATCTAATGGCAATTTTTCATTGTTCCCATATGAGTTGCCTCCCAGAATCTCTGCTGAGCCAATAAATGGGATACACACAGTGCAGAGTCTAGCTCCAGGGTCCATTCCTTGAGCACAAGGCTGGTGAATTCTATAGCCGTTGAACTAAACCTTCTCAAAGTCCTTTTTAGCTCAAAAAACGTTTGATTCTATAAAGATCCCCATCTCCCCTGCAACAATTAAGAATTTTATATCCTGTATACTTTTCTGAAAATCCCAATGAGGAAATCAGGAGAAAAGGTCTAGCAATGTACCTTCACTCAATGATTACTGGAGATCTTTCACCTTTATTACTTCTAAACTATTCCTTTTCTTATTATTGTCTGGCACCCTCCCAGCTCTATGGAGCAAACTCCACTAGAGTCAGATCATAGATTTTTACTATGAGCCTTGGGCAGAAAAATGAAGTGGAGAGCTGGAAATTTCCAAATGAATTCACTTTGCATTGGTAGGAAAACAAAACAAAGATGAAAAATTCTGCTTTGAATATAGATTTTAATGCAATGGATACCTTAATTCAGCACATTTTGATTTATTTTGGTTTTTGGGAAATATATTTATGATAAAAAGAGAGTTAAGAGCTTTGTCTTCTGCTCCCCAAATTTAGTTATTCCTCGTAGTCTCTTAGGCAGGTTATTTCTTAAATGCAAGACTGTACTCCAGTAGAATCTGACTTAATAGTTTTAATGTGGGGCTCGTGGCTCTGTATCTTAGAATTATTTCTCATGTGATCCTTATCCACAGAAAGTTTGAGGAACGCTGAGAAAAATCTAAAACTCAATTTTCTCTGCCTTTGTCTATGATTTTTATGCATAGTATCCTTAACACTCAAAAATATTGACCATTTTGAGTGAATTGCCCAGTGTGAACAGGTCAATTCCATTAAAAAATAAATAAATGTGCAATCCAAGGATCAAATTTAAAGCAGTTGTAGCAGTTAACTGGAAGATTTCACTATCAACTGTCCATATAGAGACAGCATAAATTTAAGAAAGATTTTCTGTCTAAATTTAATTAATCATAGCAGATTTCACATGTTCTGATCATGTATTCAGAGTAATTAAGAATGTATGATGACACCAACAATGTAAAAATTCAAAGCTACACTAAAGAGGAATATCAAGTCATTTTTTACTATATACCACCACAATCCAGCAAGAACCAAAGCACATAACTATGATCTGATTCAGACATATTATTGCCCCTGAAGCAATACATGATTCCAGTCTTTCACATGCCAAAATACTGTGGCTTCTTTTAAAGGAAGTGGTCATAATGGAACCTGCAAACATGCAAGGGTGGCAAGAAAATGGAAATATAGGTTAAGGTGGATTATTACTTACTTTTGGGCCATCCAAACCTTCCATTTTGGTCTCATATTTGAATATTATCTATATATGACATATACATGTGCATAAACATATATGAATACACACATATATAACTAAATATATATTCAAAATCCAGTGTAGTATCAGAGATTAATGTTGCAACTAGATTCTAGATTATTTGAGACTGCAATTGTGCTTTCAAATTGTATCTTGTATCTCAAACATGCGATTGTATTTAGCAGTTTGCTTTGTAGATGGAATAATCCAAATCCAAATTACTGGAGACAATAACCATCCTTTCATCCAAACTGTATCTCTGGTTTGATAAAAGATTGAGATTACTATGCCATGACCTGGGTCCAAGGCGCTTGTTTAGGAAGGACAAAATTAGCCATTAAGTCAGAAGAAGCATTATTATCATCAAGGAAGGAAAATTAATTATGTTGTTTGGAGGACTTAGAATGAAAGGGATTTCATTATTGTTCAAGACATTCTCACTCTTTTTAACAAGTGAAGAGTTGCAAACACAGTAAATGAGCTGTTTTAGGGAATTTGAATAATATTTTAGTGTTTAATGCACAGGGTAGCAACTTCGTAGCTTACCTTCCTCACCATTCACATCTGTAAAAGATATTTATAATTCTCTCTGGTACTTTACATATGTATTAATTTCAAAAGAGTGCTCTGAAGATACTGTATGTTGCTCTATAGCTTTTTAATAGTGATGTTGCCCTCTGAAAGATGTGAAGTGCCTTGGATGATAAATGGATATTTTAATCCATATGGGTTGCATGAAATGTGCTATATATTAATAAAAAGGCACACTTATTTTCTGAAATTATCAGTGGCCCACTTCAGCCTCAAGCATCATCATGTGTCCATTTGGAATGGCTCACTTAAGTTAGAAGATATCTGAAAAGTGTTTGATCAACTTGGTGTTCATGTGAGAATTATAATGATTTCCATGCTAGAGACACTATGGGCAATAACACAACAAAATGGGCAAATTTTTCACCAGGTCCTAGAGACACCATGTTGGCTTCATTTCCTAGATTCTCCATCTTTAGTCTATATACTGGCCCTTCACTCATCAACAAAATAAAACAGATTTATCATCATATAAAAAAGCAACTCTTATTTTGGAAGGTTGTTTATAGGGAGAAATAAGAAATACCCAGTACTCATGGGAAAATAGGGGTTTTGTGAAATGATAAATTGCAAGGAAAGGTTATATTGATCAAGAACCAAAAGAATGACCCAGAAAATTAGTGGGGAGGAAGACTGGTGGGCATGAGAATGAGAGAAGATGAGGAAGCGAGAGAAGGGGAGAAAAGTCTGTGGAAGGTTAACAGCATAAACACAAGCAAAGAATTGTCACAGCCCTTCATATGTTTAGAGACAAGTAATAAATCTTTATGGCGGCCTATAGGCTTTACGACAGAAAAATGAGAAATAAGGCCAGAAAGGAAGGTAAAGTCCAGAAAATGGGGAAAAAAATATGTGAATAGACATGTCACAGAAGAATGAATCCAAAATATGAATTATCACATGAGAAAATGTTCAAAGTCGCTTTTGGTTAGGGGAATGCAAATCAAGTTATCAATGTTATTGTTTTACACAACTCAGCTAGGCAAAAATTGTAATGACCTAACGTCCCTGTTATGGAGAGGATGTGAAGTAAAAGGTGCTGTGATAGAGCTATCAAGCACACATCCATATCTGGTCTTCTTTCTTGCTGGGCATGCAGGAGGATTGCACTCCTTCACCCCTTTGCAATTAGATGGGCAATGTCACTAGTGCTGGCCAATAAGTGGGCAATATGTGTCGCTTACATGTCAAAAATGTGTCACTTCTATGTCAAAGCACTTAATTGTCATTGCAATATCCTGTCTCCTCTCTTCTGCCACGATGATTGTGGATGAGACTTCATGTAGAAATGAGATCCCAAATTTAAGGATCCTGAATTGCTTCATAAAGGACAATTGGCCTAGAGATATCCTAGACTCACATTTGATTTTACATGAATGAAAAATAAATGATTGTTGTGTTAGCTTATGAGACTGGGATTGTTCATTGCCACAACATAACTGAGCCTGTTCAGTATCATATTGGTATTTTCATACCTTGCTCATAGAAACATTCATCCCCTTTGGAAGGCAATGTAACAACACCTACTAAAATAAAAGATATGTAAATGCTTAGACTGGTCAAATTCACTGTAGGAAATTTATTCCATAGAAATGAAAGTACCATTTAGTTAGGACGTATTAAAAGGAAATTTATTTTAGCATTGGTTTTTAATGACCAAGAAAAGAAAATTCCCAACAATCAGGGAATTTTTTCATAACTGTAGCAAGTTCATACTACAGAATATTATACAACCTTTATAGATAGTGAATTGAAGTCAAATGACTAGAAGAGATTTCTGCAAGGTGTAAATGTGTTGTAAATGTGTACCAAGACTCCCTTTTGAAAGCAAATAAGGACAAAAATTATTTTACAGCAATGTTTATTTATACATATATCTCTGTAGGGTTATGTAAGTGGAGAAAAATAGGGATGGATTGTTGAAATTGCTTTTCCAGTTAGGGTAGGAATGAAGGGCAGAGTTATTGATTTAGGGGAAGAAGAGTACAAGTTGATCCTATACAATTTATGTAAAATATACAAAAATTCTAAACAGGTCAATTCATCTATGGGAAATAGTGTATAGTGAAAAACAGTCTACTGATGACAAAATGTGCATTGATTCACAATAGGGCATGTTTCAGAAGGTTAATCTTGGGTCCCAATTCATCCTGGTACAGCTCCTCAAAGAACACTCAAGACAATGAATTGTATATCCTGGAAGAAACCTGGTGGAAAAGATATTTTAGTCTTCAGGGGTTTCCCACATACGGTGTCTCTCGACCATTCTTATTTAATAGCTAAGATATTTGTTGCTTCTTCTGTACTTAGTAGAATCTAAAAAATAGATACTCATTCTCAAATCATATATTCTCCCATTGTAATTTTAGTCATTTTTAAAAATTATTTTCATTTTTATCCTTTTGCATTTAAAAACATAAAATTTACCTGTATTTTTCTTTTATGAAGAAACAATCCCTTGACCCCCATCTTAGAGGAACAGTGAGAGTGTTTTCCAAGCCAGGACTTCCTGTGTGATTTTTAACAATATCTCACAACATATATAGGTCTGGAACATCTGGATGAATATGGCAAATTCCATATTCCCAGGGTCCACCCACATGGATTACTATTAGCATCTCTTGATTTTAAAAAATACTCTCATTTATTGATTTCGATAGGCCTCTTTCTTAAATTCCCTCAA
>JAQZBX010003318.1:0-65926 GCA_029593785.1 Cabassous unicinctus
AGGTTTATTCATTTTCCTATTAATTATATTTGGCTATTGTAATTGTTTCATTTTTGAGGAAGCTTTGGATCACAGAAAGGTTACAACTGGGGTGGGGGAGGATTGGTGGCGTGGGGTGTCAGTGATGGGGGATTCATGGGAAGGAATTCACCTGAGCATACATATAAAGTATATAAAAATGTTCATATGCTCATAGGCCATTGTCACAGTGGGTGGAGACGCACACAATAACTGAGAGAATACTGAACTGTATTCCCAACTTGGAGAGCTCTGCCACATTCTCTAAGGGAGCAGCAACAGTCCCGCAAGTGCAGAGACAGTGACTGGTGAAGGAGGATGATCCACTGAGGAGCCCTTGATATTGATGACTAGGCTTAGGCGCCCTTGCTCTTGATATTGAAACTTAGCTTATTCTTATGGGGTGCCTAAGTGTTGCCTCCTGAGAGCCTCCTTGTTGCTCAAATGTGGCCTCTTTCTAAGCCAAACTCAGCATATGAATGCATTACCTTCCCCCCAGCATGGGACATGACTCCTGGGGATGAGCCTCCGTGGCACCGAGGGATTGCTACCAAGCAACAACTAGTAATGCAACTGGAAAAAGACCTCAAATAAAAGGGGGAAAAGGTGAAGACAAATGAGTTTATACGGCTAAGAGACTTCAAAGTGAATCAGGAGGTCATCCCAGAGTTAACGCTTATGCACATCTCAGCAGGATCTCATAGACTGTGAAAGTGCATATATACCAAAGAGTAGGGTTCCTGATGGCTCTGGAGACACCCAGGTCCTATGGTCAGGGTGGATAGCTGTGAAGTTTGGTTGCCTTGCCAGTGGGCCCTACGTTGGAGTTTGTGCTCCCAAGAGTGACTGAGTTGGACTCTATTATGCCTTCCCTGAACATGGCTCATTTGCCCCTTCTATTTAAACCTACATTTGGTGTTGGACTTTGTAGCTGTACATCCAGAGACTTAAATTTTTGGGCTGTCCATGTGCCAGCTGGGCCCAGATTCTTGGTGGAGCTGCGAATCTTACTCTACAAATCAATGGTCTCACTCAGGACACCTGGTGGGGAGATGATGAAAGACAATGCCCATCCCAGGGAATGGAGAGAGTCTGCAGCTGCAGGCAGGATAGTCCCATCCATCTTCCCCATGAGATATATGCCTCTCTTAATTGGAGATGGAGTGGATGACACCATCCCTGAATCCTCAGGATTGGGGGCAGACCTATGGAATAGAGTGACCTTACTGGTATTCTACTATAGACATATTGTGATTCTGGCAATGGAAGAAATGACAAAATTGATATGAGCCAGTGGCCATTGGAGTCTCTGAGGGTAGGGAGAGGGAAAAACAGTTGTAATATGGGGGATTTTTGGGACTTGGGAATTGTCCTAAGTGATGTTGCAATAACAGATATAGGCCATTTAAAATCATCACATAACATGCAGAACTGTGTGGGAGAGAGTGTAGACTACAATGTGAACCCTGGTCCATGCTTAACGGCAAAGCCCCAGGATGCATTTATCAATTGCAATGAATGTACCACAGTAATGAAGGATGATTATGTGTGGGGATGTGGGAGGTGTGGGAAGTGGCGCATACGGGAATCACTATATCTTTTGTTAACATTTGTGTAATCTGAATATCTTTTTAAAAAAAAGTAGCTGATAGAACTAGCTTGCAGCAAATATTCTCTAAATAATCCTGGGGTTGAGAATGTTTGAGGAATAATAACATCGTATGTTATATAATCTGATCAACATCTTATTTTCACTACAGTATCAGTATGTTTTCCTCACTGTTGCATGCCAAAAGATGAGATCTTCTGTGCTAATGAAAACCAATATGTCAGCCAGAAGGCAGACGATTGTCTACCAATTGGCTGCAGCCTGGTATGGACCATTATTAAAAAAAATTTTTTTAAATAAAACAAGTGTTGGAAAGGATGTAGAGGAATAGGACTATTCATTCATTATTGATGGCTATGTAAGATGTTGCAGCCACTGTGCAAGACAGTTTGACAGTTCCTCAGAAATCAGATTAAAGAACCATATTACTCAGGCATCCCACTACTAGGTTTATTACCTGAATAATTAAAAGCAGAGATGCAAACAAATATTTACACACAGATGTTCATAGTGACATTATTCACAATTGTTAAAAGATGAAAACAACTCAAGTCTCCATCAACTAATGAATGGATAAATAAAATGTAGTGTATACATAAAAGCAATATTATTCAGTCTTAAAAACATGAAGTCTTGGTATGTGGGACTACATGGATGAAGCTTGAAGGCACCACATTGAGTGAAATAAGCTAAACACAAAAAGACATATGTTGTATGAACTCACTGTTATGAACTAATTATATAAACAGAGTTAGAATCTGGAATATAAGTTTCCAGGAGACAGAATGTGAATAGGGAATGGAGAGTGAAGGCTTATAATATACAGGGTATCTATTTGGAATGATGGAAATGTTTTGGTATTGGATGGTGATGATGGTAACACAACATTGTCAACATAATAAAAGCACTGAAATATATATCTTAATGTTATTAAAAGGGGAAATTGGATTGTATATATATGGTAAAAGATAAAAACTAAAAATTAATTCATAGAACTACATTACACAGTGAACCCTAAATTAATCAATTGGCTATAGTTAATAAAACAATTATTAAAATGTGCTATCATCAATTCTGCACCGTGTCATGGTGTTAATAATAGTGTGGTATATGGAAACCCTGTATGCATGTTTGTTCGGTAAACCTACAGCTTCTCTAATAAAGAAACAAGTAGTCATTAGATGATATTAGTTATACCTATAATGATTGTGAAGTCCCATTATATTTTCAAGGTTTAATATTAGAACCCTAGAAAGATATTTTTCTGGCAAGTGTAATGTTATCAAGAAAATATGTATTTGAAGCTGCAACAGTGGATAGGATTTGAAAGGAAATATAAAAATGCACTTCCAGTTAGGATGTAGGAATCTACAAAGACCTCTTCCGCCACCTTAACAACTTTACAAAACCTTTAATATAAACAATCATAACTGTTTTGAACACATCAGAAAGATGCTAAGTATTAAAGAAATCAAATTCCAAGGAAAAACAATTGCCTCAAAGATGCAATGGGAAAAATGAAATGTGATGGAGTTCAGATAAAGACCATGACAACTGACAGAAAGCAGGCTGCCTTGGAATGTGGCAGACAGGCTGGAAAGTAGGATACAGGCATCTTTAGTCTTAAGAAACTGAAATAAGATCTGAGAGGAGACTGGTGGGGAGACATCCTGAGCTTCAAAGAGTGTAAAATGTATATGTTAGATAAAGATTTAAAAGGTCTACTACTAAAGATTTACAAGGTCTGCTACATGCAGGAATGTAAAGAGAACTTAGCCATTAACCCTCAAAACTTGCTGATTTTAGTAAAATGTAAACTGTCACTTATCTATTGCCTTTGCACATGCGCACAAGTATTTCTCTGCTCACACATATTTTCTCTGTTCTAAAGCCAAATAAAAGACATAGTTTATTATGTGGCAGGACTCTTCTTCTCTGTTTGGACGGAGAGTTCCCTGATCCCAGTTATTTCTTCTCTTTGTCTCATTCGTTCTCATCCGTGGCACCATTTTCATGCACCCACTTCCTGAATGTCAACATATGGCGCCCAGAGTGGGGCTCTGAAAATGAAAGGTTTCTTTCAGTCAGGAAGCGGACCAAGGAGTTCCTGGGAGCAGTTTGAAAAAAAAAAGAAAACAGAAAAGGTAAGTTACATCCTTGGATTCATCAGGGTTATGGGTAACCAGCAGTCAAATTTTGAAGAGTACTCTAGAGTGTTAAAAAGTTTATTAAAAAGCACCCCTGTAACTATTAAATCCTCGGCTTGAGGAACTTTTTTCTCTTGTACAGAAACATTGTTATTGGATTCAGCTGCCAGGGTGGAATATTTTAAACCTGAAACAATGGAAGTTAGTAATGAAAGCTTTAAAAAAGGCTTATCAAAAGGGAGAAATAATTCCCATTCATGTATGGTCTTTGTGTAGTCTTATTTCTGTTGCTCTTGAACCATTACAATCAAATGAAAATGAAGATATTAAAGAGGATACTGCTATTGCTGGACCGATAGCAGAACAAGCTAATGATGATTTTAATGAAAATATACATGAAAAAATTAATGAACAGGCAAAAACAGATAAACTCATGTCTAATAAAAAGGAGGAAAAAAAAGGGGAGTTTATGGAACTTTTCCAGCGGTCGCTATGCAATCCGCTCCAAAAGATGATTTATTGTCTTTTGAACCAGCGTCTGCACCTCCTAAGGTATCTACTGATCCATTTTTTACAACATTTGATGACCCTCCAAAAGTTTCTGTTTTTGTGTCAGCACCATCCTCTTCAATTATGAAAAGCATAGCACAGGGAAGTAGAGAAGGAGATTCAGAGGCTATGCAACTTTTTTCTACTTTTTTGGGAACAGTACCTCAAATTCCAGTAGATGCGCACAATCCCCAAGGGGATGTATAATATGAGCATGCTCCTATTCCTTTTAAAACTATCAAAGAATTAAAACAAGCATGCACTCAATATGGTGTAAATTCTCCTTATACTCAAGGATGGGTGCAGGGAATGGCACAAGCAGACAGATGAATACTGGGAATAGGATTTGTTAGCTCGACCTGTTCTTAATCCAGTAGAATTTTTACAATTTAAATCTTGGTGGGCTGATGAAGCTAATATTGTAGCACAACGAAATCAACAGCAAAATCCACCAGTGCCTATTACCACTGAACAAATATTAGGAATAGGCCAAAGGGCTGGGATTCCTCGCCAAGCTCAATATGTTGATATTGTCATTGTACAAATTTGATTGTGCTGCCTAGCCACCTGGGGATGGACCTCCACCCCTGGACAGGCTGTACAATCATTTTCAAAAATTGTTCAAGGAAATACTGAACCCTATGTTGAATTTGTAACGAGGCTGGCAAATGTAGTCAACAAGACAGTAAATCAGCCTAATCTTAAAGAAATGCTTATTCTGATGTTGGCTTTTGATAATGCTAACAGTGAGTGTAAAAAGGCTTTACATCCAATAAAGGCAAATGGAGTTACTTTACAGAATTATATAAGGGCATGCCAAGACATTGGGTCTAACACATATAACATGACCCTTCTTGCAGCCGTTATAAAGGGACATAGTCCTATGATTAATATTTAAATTGCTTTAAATATGGGAAACCAGGTCATATGAAAAAGGATTGCCGAGCCAAAACTGGTGCGAGAGCTCCGACTAGCGGCAATAATAGTTCAATATCAACTCGTGTGTGTCCAATATGTCAAAAGGGGTTACACTGCGCCAAGGAATACCATTCTAGATATCATAAAAATGGCAGTCTCATTAATAAGTCTGGAAACTTCCAAGAGAGCCTAGCTCAAGGCCCTCAGACAAACAAAATGAGCACATTTCCCAGCCTAGCTCAAATCTACCCAGTCAGTAACGGAGCAGCTGACTCCGGCCTGTAACAGAACTTAACGCAGTTACCAAAGGCAGTGGATTGTCGATATTCCCTCAGCTGAAACTAAGTTTATTATGCCTTCACTGTGTATACAAAAAATAAGGACAGGAATTAAAGGGCCTATCCCAGAAAACAATGTAGGTTTCATTATTGGCCGTAGCAGTCTTACGACCTAAGGAGTTTTAGTACAAACCAGGATCATTGACTCCGACTTTGATGGAGAAATTTGTTTATTAGTACAAACTTTGACTCCCTATCAAATTGAATCAGGAGATCGTAGAGCTCAACTTCTTTTATTACTGTATCGTAAGCCTCCTATAAAACATACAGGGGAATTTGGTTCCACTGGGCATAAAGTTTATTGGCAAACAGCAATTGGGGCTGAAAGGCCTGAAATTACCATAAAAATAAATGGAAAGATATTTTTAGGATTAGTGGATACCAGGGCTGATATCTCTATCATTGCTAAACGATATTGGCCACCAGCTTGGACTTTACAAAAGGTGCCTACAGTTTTCACTGGTGTTGGCACAATAACAGATGTTTATCGGAGTACTCAGATATTTAAGGTAGAAGGCCAGGAAGGACAAGAGGATGCTCTTCAACCTTATGTTGCAGATATAGGACTTAATTTATGGGGAAAAGACTTATTATACCAATGGGGACCTTATTTGAATATTCCTCACGTTTCTGATACAGCTAAACCTCTTATTACTCATGTGCAATATGCTCCCCCTTCCCAACCTGAGACGTGACTTGTTGAAGACTACCATGGCTTAGGATATTCAAATTTAGAATGGGGGCTACTGTTACAAAGGGCTTCACATTACTTTTAAAATGGCTAGCAAACAAACTTGTCTGGGTTGAACATTGGCCCCTTCCCAAAGAAAAATTGGGAGCCTTGAAAAAATTAGTGCAGGAGCAGTTAATGGCAAAACATAATGAACCCTCTACTAGTCCATGGAATTCTCCAGTTTTTGTAATTAAAAGGAAATATGGCAAATGGCTCATGTTGACTGATTTGCGTGAAATTAACAAAGTTATTCAACCTATGGGATCTTTACAGCCTGGTTTGCCATCCCCAACTATGATCCCACAAAACTAGCATATTAATATTATTGGTTTAAAAGATTGTTTCTTTACTATTGCATTAATGCAAATGATAAAGAAAAATTTGCATTTACTATTCCTTCTATTAATCATTCAGCTCCTACTGAATGATATCAGTGGAAAGTTTTACCTCAGGGAATGATGAACAGTCCTACATTATGTCAATCCTTTGTTCACAGTCCATTACAAATTTTATGAAAACAATTTCCTAAGGCTATGATTATTCATCATATGGATGATATTCTTTTTGCCACCGAGCAATCTTCTGAGCTGAAACAGCTATTTCAAGCTGGCTAAAGAAATTCTTCCTCAACTTGGGTTACAAACAGCAGAAGAAAAAATTCAAAAACAGGTTCTTTTTCAATATTTAGGCCATACTATTAATAAAAATATTATAACTCCACAAAAGGTCCAGTTTTGAACTGATAATTTTTGTACTTTAAATGATTTTCAAAAATTCCTGGGTGATATTAATTGGGTATGGCCTACTTCAGGAATTTCAACATGTGCTTTAACTAATCTTTTCAATACTCTAACAGGGGACCCTGACTTAAATAATCCTCCCATTTTAAGCCCAGAAGCAAAAGAGGAGTTAAAATGGCTGGAAAAAAGAGTACAAATAGCCAAGTAACAAGGAAAAATATAAATCTTCCAATTTCTCTTTTAATATTTCCATCTTGCCATTCCCCTACTGGGATAGTTTGGCAAGAGGAGGGCATAATAGAATGGATATTCTTACCCAACAAAGATACAAAAAAACTTCATACTTATCCTGAAAAAATTGCAGCAATGATATCAGAAGGGCGTATTCACCTGAGACAGCTTATGGTTAGAGATTCTGACACAATCATACTGGACCTTACAAAGCAGGAGCTTTCTCAGCTCTGGCAGTTCAGTAACTCTTGGCAAGTGACCTTAGAAGATTTTATTGGAAAAATTGACAATCACTTCCCCAATTCAAAATTTTTACAGTTTTTAAAACGTACTTCATGGTTTCTTCCTAAGGTTGTCAAACAACAACCCCTGTCTGCTGCACTAACTTACTACACTGATGGCAGCAGTAATGGAAATGCAGGCTATTTAGGCCCAACTACAAAATCTTGGAAAACACCTTATTCATCTGCCCAAAAGGTAGAACTAATGGCTGTTATTCAATTGCTAACTGATGTTTCTGAGCCTTTAAATATTGTGTCTGATTCTGCTTGTGTTTGTCACGTTGTTTGCCATATAGAAACAGCTCAGATAACTCCAGCTTCTGAATTAAAAATCTTTTTCTACAATTACAAAAAAACTGTTCGTGAATGATCTAATCCAATTTACATTACTCATATTCATTTCCATTCTCAACTTCCCGGCCCTATGGCTTCACAAAATGATTTAGTACATAAACTTATTGTTCATACAGAAACTACTGCTGATTATCATAAACTTACACATACTAATGCTTCTGGCTTATGTCATAAATATCCCCAGTTAACAGTAAAAGAAAGTAAGAGGACTGTTAGACAATGTCCTATTTGTGGGCCCATAAATCCCCCACTTTCTTTCCAGGAACTAATCCACGTGGAGAACATCCTAATGAAATTTGGCAAATGAATGTTACTTGTGTGCCCTCTTTTGGCCCACCTTCAGTATATGCAAGTGACAGTGGACAAATTTTCTAATTTTATTTGGGCAATAGCTCAAGTTGGTGAAAAAGCCTCACATGTACTTTCTCATTTATTACACTGTTTTGCTGTAATGGGCCTGCTGTCACAGCTGAAAACTGATAAAATGGCCTGCCTATCTTAGTCAATCTTTCAAAAAAGTTTACAGTGACTGGAAAATTGAACATGTTACAGGAATTCCATATAACTCCCAAGCACAAGCGATAGTAGAAAAATGCAATCACTTATTAAAATTGATGTTGCAAAAACAAAAAGGGGGAGATGGAGGAGAATCTGTGAAAGACAAACTATTTAAAGCATTGCTTACCTTAAATTTTTTTAATAGACAACAAATTTCTAATACCACAGCAGCAGAAAGACATTGGGAGGTTAATAAAGAGAATAAAAATGAAAAAATGTGGACAACCAATATATTGGGAAAATGAAATAACCAATAAATGGGAAAAGGGAGAGGTAAAGATTTGGGGCCGAGGTTTTGCTCTTACCATTACAGAAACAGGAGAAGAGCAGAGGATCCCCTCCAGAAGAATCATGCCTAGAGGTGAAAATGCTGCCAAGACTTAAACTATGGACATGGTGGGCTCACACTGGATTAATTATAGGAAAAGCATTAGGTCAAGGTAAGATACCACATCATAATTACACTTATTGGGCATACATAACTAACCCACCTCTTTTAGAGCTGTTAACTTGGAACAATGAGTCTTACTCAATGTATCTTAATCAATCTCACCATTTTCCCGAGACCTATAGATAAACGACTACCCTTAAAGCCAAAAGAAGACGGAAAATTTATAGAAACTTTAACTTTACTTTTTATAGACCAACCTTTTTGTATTGCATATGGTTCTGTATGCAGGAAACCTAAAAATCGCCGTGTAGTTTTAACAGAGAAAAATCAAACTCGAATTTATGTTCTCATTTTCCCTTCTTTACCATATAAATCAGAAAATATGGTAAATCTTACATGTCCCTCTCAAAACAGACTACTTAATGACAAATGGCATATCTGTCATGGGTTTACAGAGGCTGTGTTGTTTAATGATTCCTGTGGAATTGTAAAGGATCGGGCCCTTATAAGAATACCGAAGCCTATTAAAAATATAGCCATATCTTGGTTCATTAATAATTCATCCATAATCACAAATGACAGTGATACTTATGTCTGGAATTTTGGTAATGCAGCACTTACTAACAGCTCAATAAATTGGAAAAATCAAGGAAGCTATAAACTTGGGACACTAAACTTAACAAAACTCAATTGTGGAAATTATTTTTGGGAACCGGCACAATTTTCAAATGGCAAGGCAGTAAAAATAATATTACCAGTATTTTAAAAAATCAACTCAATGTCTTACAGTATGTGTATAAGATCCTATAGTTTTTATCTTTGGAAAAGTAACTTTTGGTGAAAGGAACATTAGTTGCTCCAATTGCTCTTTATTTACATGTCTTAAGAATTCATATTTGCAGGAAAATCAAACTCTTTTTATAGCAAGAAGAAGAAAAGGACTATGGTTACTGGTTCAGATGACCAGACATTGGCAGCAGTCTCCGGAATCCCAGTTGCTGTGGCATTTCCTCAACCATTATTTTAAAAGACCTAAAAGACTGATTGGGCTTTTAATAACAGGAATTTTAGGACTGATTGGCATTATAACTGCTGCAGCCTTTGCAGGCATAGCCCTGCATCAAGGAGTCCAGACTCAACAACATATTAAGGACCGGCATAAAAATGCAAGTGAGATGTGACATAGCCAGTCTCACATTGATATGGAACTGAATAATCATATGAATGATGTTGAAACAACTCTTATACATTCGGGTAATCAAATTTATAATTTAAACTTGTTAAGAGCTCTTAAATGTGATTGGAATGAAAGTTCTTTTTGTATTACTCCCTTGGCTTATAATAATAGTGAACATGATTGGGAAGAAGTAAGAAATCATTTGATTGGATATAAGCATAATATTTCTTTAGATATTTTAGAATTGCAAAAGAAAGCATTGAGCATGTCTCAAAATGAATTGAAAGAAACCCCTGGTGCAGAATTTTGGAATGAATTGTCTGAAAATTTAAATACTATCAATCCGTTTCACTGGTGGAAACAAAAAACAGTTCAAATATCATTTTGGATTGGATTAGGAATTATTGTTATATGCATTTTAATTGTTTATACTGTCAAGGGTAGAGTAATGACATATATTCATAGAAAAAATGAAAAATTACATCAGATAAATGCATTTATGTTAAGAAACTTAGCCATGAAAAACTAGTTTTACATTATTTAGTAGAAAGTAGTATACTAATAACCCCTTGATCTTAATAGTAATTATCTGCACAAAAATATTCATTTAAGAAACCTGAAGAAGTATAAATATAAATGAAATTTCCTTCCATGTAAGAGTTCAAAAGCTTGACTGGTGGAAAATGATGGGTAAGATTTTCAGAGGAGATCAACCTAAGACAGACACAGTCACAAGAGCCTATGGAAGAAGACAAGTGTTACAGGAGGTCACCTTGTATCAGCTTATATAATGGTTCCTATGATATTAACTGAAAAAATTAAAAAATAAAAAAGGGGGAAGTGATGGAGTTCAGATAATGGCCATGACAACTGACAGAAAGCAGGCTGCCTTGGAATGTGGGAGACAGGCAGGAAAGATAAGATCTGAGAGGAGACTGGTGGGGAGACATCCTGAGCTTCAAAGAGCGTAACATGTATATGTTAGATAAAGATTTAAAAGGTCTGCTACTAAAGATTTACAAGGTCTGCTACATGCAGGAATGTAAAAACAACTTAGCCATTAACCCTCAAAACTTGCTGATTTTAGTAAAATATAAACTGTCACGTACCTATTGCCTTTGCACATGCGCACACGTATTTTCTTTGTTCTAAAGCCAAATAAAAGCCACAGTTTATTATGTGGTGGGACTCTTCTTTTCGTTTTGGATGGAGAGTCCCCTGATCCCAGTTATTTCTTCTCCTTGTCTCATTCTTTCTCATCCACAGCATCGTTTTCACGGACCCAGTGCCTGAACATCAACAGAAATGTTTCCTTTCACAGAGGGAAGGAGAAAGATATATCCACTGTATAAGCAGACAAGGAGAATAAAGATGCATTTTAAAAATTTGTTTAAGTCAAAACTGAGCTACAGTGCTAATTGGGATTAAAGAGTGAACACTATATTCACGAGGCTTGCACTCTTTCTCAATGGATAATGAAAAGTGCATGAAGAAGAGAAAAAAGCTATATTCATTACTCACAAAACCAAACCTTTATTCTTTTTTTTACCTTTAGAATTAATATAGGGCCAACTTTGCTTTTGCTACAAAGACATTACAATGTTGTTAACTACAATTCATAAATTATATTAGTTATGATTTTCCCATGTATCATGATATTCTTATAACCTTGCAGTAGAATCCTCTTCTTTTTACATTATTAACCACAATCCTCATAATCTTCCAAAATCATTGTTATACATTCCCAATATAATCCTCCCACAGTCCTCTAACTAATATTAATCTTATTCCATTACTTGTTTAGCCACAATCACATCCATTAACCAACAGTGATTGTTACAGTCATTATAAGGTATAACCATCATGTTCTTGATGGTAACCTTGAGGATATTATGTTGAGTGAAATAAGCCACACACATAAGGATGAATATTGTACGGTCTTACTGATATGAATTTAATACAATGAGTAGACTCATAGAGTTGGACTATGAAATGTAGGTTAGTGGGAGATGGAATGTGGGGTGAGAAAGGACAGAATTAACTGGATGCATGTAGAATGTTTAATAAGGTCAAATAAAAATATTTGGTAATGGATGGACTTGATGTTAATACATTATTATTAAATATTTATAATAAATATTGACCTATGCTATATTAAACATATGTAAAATCAAAGTTTCATGTGTTTTGTATTGGCTGATGCACATAACTAACTTCTTTTTATGAGTTTGCACTAGCTGACTAATGGGCAATTCTGAGGCATTTCAAGGAAAACAAGGTGGTATTTCTCCTGTCAGGTTTGTCATTGTCACCTGACTCATTTGTCCAGCAGATATATTGTTGTATTCAGACAAACAATGTTTATGAAACCCATTTTATTATTTTAGTTTATTAGCTTTCATTAAATTAAAAGAAACATGAGAGAAGAACATAAAAATCAGTGCTGAGATGAGTAAATATTTTATAATAAATTTAACAGTGAAAGCTCACTTCCTCCATATATAACCAGGTAAATTGCTTTCTCATGAATATTCCACTAATGAACTATAATGAGAATCATTTTATAGACATAAAAGAAACTTAATTTACAATAAAAACTATTCACACTCTGAAATATCATGATATAATTTGGTGGCATGGATCAAAGAGTTACAAAATGATATATATTTGGTGAGTTTTTGAGAACACATTTCTTCTCTTCATTAAAAATTCAATGATATTGAGGTAGCTTACTTGGTTATGTAAAAGCCAAAATCAATTTATTTCACAATTGGAGACCTCAGGGTTTAAGCCATATGGGAGACTAAGGGAGATTATGCCATTGTTACCCTCAATAGTGTCTGCTTACTCCTTGCAAAATAACCAAGAGAGAATAGTTCTTCCCAGCATTGAAATAACTTTTATAACCATTAAATGTGCTTTCAAATAATATAAGTAAAAGTTGAAGAAAGAATAACTTACAAAACTAGTTTTATAACAACTCTTTTTTGTTGAATACTTATTGCAGGGATGGCAATATATCATCTCTAATAGTAAAATAATTATGAGAGAAGGTAAGTGAAAAATCAAAAGAAAACATGACTTCTTTGTCCTACTTTTCAACAAAATTAGAACTTTATTGCTGACAATTATTCAATTTCATCATTTTAGAAAAATTTTATTCCTCTTTTAAAATTTTTTGAATTTTGTTTTATGTGTTTTGAAGCTCTAGAAAGGAATTTACAAATTTTCTGAAAAATTGATCTTTGGTGATTTTATACTGTCCTTCCTACCTCTGGAATATAGAGGTCTACTTTTCCCAACAATATTATTTGAAGAGTAGTATTTATAACTTATATTATATATAGCTTATATTTACAGATATATGTTTGTATATCCTGTTATTATTCACCTAATATAGACATCACATAGTTGGTCTTACATTTTAATAGAGTCAATTGCTGTGAAAAATTAGTGTATATACATATAAAGCTATTTTAAAACTATTAGATGTTAACTCAAACTTTGGATTCATCTTCAAAACTGTTTCTATTAGTTTTTTTCACTAATATGGTTTACATTTTCTTGCTTTGTCTTATGTTTGGACTTTTTAAAAAAGATTATATTCTATGAATGATATATTATTGGAGGGAATCTAGAATATTTTGTCTTTCAAAAAGCACTGTTGAGCTTTGTTCTGGCTGACAAATAAATGACTGGCAATGTCTTTTGAAACTCTCAGGCTTCAAATTATTCTTTGTTAAAAAGATCTATTTGGTGTTATTCTCAGCCTTAAGGCATGGTATTTACTATCGGGCCACAGTCCTTACAATGCTAATTTGTGGCTCTTTTTTTTTTTTTTTGTCTTAATTTTATGCCTGACTTAATCAAATATATTTGTTATATTTGCTGGGTCATAATTCCAGATTCTCCCAGCTCTTCATGACCTCTGGTATTTATGTTCTGCTTTCAGCATTGTAGTAACCTCCCTTGCTAGTTCTAGTTCTTTTCCATTAGTGCATGTATATCTCATACTTGAGCTAAGGTCCTATTGGAAATCCCAGTCTTTATATTCAGGGTTCCTTTTCATACCCCATCTTTAATGTTACACCTCATTAAAAATTGGAAACTCCAATGTCTGCCTTTTCTGCTTATGCAAGACCTTTGTATTCTGCTTTTACTCTGTATCTCCCTGGCCAGCAAGCAGTACAGAAAGGCAGGGTCAACTCTACTCCTTTCTCATATAATTCCATTATCTCATGGATAGCTGACCTGCTATGCTTCTTGTCCAATGCCTGAAGAGAGTTTCTATGTGCATTTTGTTCATATTTAGAGTCATTTACTATCAAGGGTAGTTCTTGTGCCCCTCACAATGTGATGGCAGAAGCAAAAAATCTAAGCAAAGGTTATAAATATCTTCTGATGTAATTGATGATACATTTTGATCCTAAAGATCATAATATCTTATCCTATGTTATTTATCTGCCTCTTTCTTCTTCTCATGCATTATCACTGGTTTTCCCTTTTTGATAGCTTATAAAAGACTGGTTATTATGTTTCTATCCTTTATAATAAAGTTTATTCAATTTTGTTTTCTCTTAATTCATTAATTTTTCATTTGTTTCACCATTTTATTTCTCCTAATTTTACATCACAACAATAATTAATCAGATTCTAATATTGGAATGAAAAATCTTATATAAGCTAAATAAAATGTAAGTGAATAGATAGATAACAGTCTCAATATATTCCTAAAAGAACACAATATAATATTAAATGTTTTTCCTTTTAGTATAACATTCACTAATATAAATTAATATAAAGTAAATTATGCAAGTATCACATCCTGAAAAGTAGGTAATAGAAGAAAAAGCAAATGTATAATATGTGTACATATGCATACACACACAGAGACCTTATGACTTGAGCTAACTTCAGTTACTCCCAAAACTATAGACTGATTCTCTTTGTAACAGGTGTGTTGGTGATATATCAGATATCAGGATTTTCTAATCAGTTGTCCCCAATTATTTAAGTCATATATGCAATATGTAACTCTGTTTATACCTATTTCCTTATTCTAACTATTTAGTAAATACATCATTTGAGACAAATATATCTGTAACTTATTATGCCATATTTAATATATGAGGAATATTTTGAAAAATAATTCTAGAAATATAATTTTCAACAAAACTAACATTTTTGAATACCAATAGGGAAAAGGTTGCCCATTTACTAAGGAATGTTACAAACATGACAAACATAAGTAAGATAGAATACTTGGCCTTGATGAATTATTATCAATGTGTTTTCACAAGTAAACTAAAACAAAGGAAAATGATCTTTTCATAGCATTTATATATAAATTCATGCATGTTTAAATACATACAAACACCATGCCTAGACATGATCAAAATTTTATATGATACACATTTGCTAGATTCTGTGAAGAACACAAATATGAATAGACAACCTCTTTTCCCAAAGAGTTTATAGCTTTCTTAGACAGAGATAAATATCACACACACCCATTCATTCAATATATGTTAAGATCTTTATCAAATTCATCTTTGATTCCTTTCAATATATATTTCAAATATGTTGAAACTCATTTCTTTGATTACTACTCAATTTTTCATGCACAGTAGAGACAGCACTAAAAGATACACCCTTTCTTGTGGTCATGTTGTAAAAGTGTCTGGGAGAAATAATTCATTAGGGTTAACATTAAATAATATTTATTCAGTCCTGAATTTCTCACCCCTTGGGAAAAATATTTTTCCTTTTAAGATGATAGATTCATTATTAGCAAAATTTTTCTTATTTACTTGGAGACATGAAAAACTCTATACAGACATCCACATTCCTTCATGAATTATCCTGCAGATTCTGTTTCATTTATCTGCACACACAAGCATACATTTGCTTAAGTCCTTGAAGTTAGAGTTACACTATATTTATTGATATATTAAACTCTGCTCTTTTTAAAGGAGAACATACTCTGCTTCTTAGAAAGATAACTTTTTTATTTATTCAAAATCTGTGTTTAATAACAAATTATCAAAATTTTAATTGTTATAGCAAAATGACCCAATATTGCCATGATATTTTCCTATAAATGCATTCTGTTTTATTGAACATCATTTTATTAAGCTTCTCATTTATTACATAATTCACAAATGGAAAGTTTGTGGCAAAATGTGGTGATCAAGTCTATTGACAACATTTTTCCTGCAACATGTGCACACTTCATGTGCCTGCATCATATTTTGGCAATTATGCCAATATTTCAAACTTTTTCATTATTACTATATGTGTTATGGTGATATGTGATCAGTGCTCCTTGATGTCACTATTGTAACTGACTTGGAGAACCATGGACCATACCTATATAAGATTGTAACTTATAAATAAAGGTTGTATGCATTCTGACTGCTCCAACTATTGGCCATTCTCCTGTCTCTCTCCCTCTCTATAGGCGTCTCTATTCCCTGAGACACAAATATTGAAATGAGGCCAATTATTAACCTTCCACAGGCCCTCTAAGTGTTCTAGTGAAAGGAAAAGATTTCACTCTGCCACTTTAAAACAAAAGGCCAAAATAGTTAAGGTTAATGAAGAAGACATATAGAAAGCCAATTTGGCCTGAGCCCTATACCTTTTGTGCCAAACAGTGAGCCAAGCTGTGAATGCAAAGGTTAATTCTAAAAGGAAATTAAAAGTGCTACTCCAGTGAACACATAAATGATAAGAAAGCAAAATAAAAATATTGCTTATACAGAGAAAGTTTTATTGCTGTAGATAGAAGATCAAACCAGCCACAATATTCACTAAAGCCAAAGTCTAATCCAGAGCACTGCCCTAACTCTCTTCAACTCTTTGGAGGCTGGAAAGGTGAGAAAGCTACAGAAGAAAAGTTTGAAGCTAGTAGAATTCAGTTCATGACATTTATGGAAATAATCACTCTTTATAACCTAAAAGCAGAAGGTGAAGCAGCAGGTGCTTCAAGTTATCCAGATGATCTGGCTAAGATAATTGATGAAGGTGGTTAAACTAAATAAAGATTTTCAATTTATACAAAATGGCTTTATTTTGGAAGGAGATGTAATCTAGGACCTTCATAGCTAAGAAGGAGGAGTCAATGCCTGACCTCAAAATTCAAAAACAGGCCATCTCTTGTTAGAGGTGAAAGGAGATGGTGGCTTTAAGTTGAAGCCAATGTTCAATTACCATCCCAAAATGTTTATGGCCCTAAAAATTAGGCTAATTCTACTCAGACTGTGCTCTATAAATGGAACAACAGAGAGTGAATAACAGCACATCTGTTTAAGACATGGTTTACTGAATAATTTAAACCCACTGGTGATATCTACTGCTCAGACAAAAAGATAACTTTCAAAATATTGCTGCTCATTGACAATGCAGCTGTATAATATGTATTCATGTACACACACACAGAGAGATCCCATCATTTGAAGTACCTTCAGTCACTCCCAGAATAAGGACTTTATAGGAGATGTACAATTAAATGAATGCTGTTTTCATGCCTGTTAACACAACATCCTTTCTGTAGCATATGGATCAAGACGTGGGTTACATCAAAAAGAATTACAAGACTCAGACCCAATTTAAGAAGGAGTTTCTAAGGAAACCGCCCCCCTCCCCACCGCCTAAACAAAACTGAGGACACAAGAAGAAACTTTACTCAATGAAATTTACAGCTACAGGAAACAGGAAACACAGCCATACTCCAAGCCTGATCCACCTAACCTATGCCTGCAAGTTCAATTTACTTCAGTTTCTTCAAACTGATACAATATGCTTGGCTTTCAACAATAATTCACAAAGCAACAAAGGCAAAACAGTCTGAAAATCAGGTAAATATCAGAAACAGAGGCAGACATGGTAAATACATTGGAATTATCAAAAAATTTAAAGTAACTACCTACAAAGGGTAGGAAGCATAACATTGCCAACAACCCAGAACACTCCCTTATGTTGTCTTGTAGTCACTATCTTCCCTTATAAATGTTACTCCTTTTCTGCAGCAAAGAGTAATTTATGTAGTCTGTACTTGTCAAGTTGGGGAATTTTAATATAAACACACAAAAATTCACCATTTCCATGTACCAGATATAAGGATTTTACAAGCATCTACAATTGTGTAAAGAAAAAAGTTACAATAAACTTTCAAAATTTGCTTGCTTTTTAAATTTTGTTTCACTCTGCTTTGTTCTCTTCCTAATTCCTGTTTTGTTCTTTACCCTCTCCAGCAGATATTTTTAAATGTATTTCACAAAGTCTTATAAAGAGGCAATGGTGAGGTGCTCAAAGAGGTTGAAAAAGAGAATGGGAGAGAAAAGGTGGGGTAGAGAGAAAGAAAATGTGGAATTTTTTTGTAAAATAAATATATTTTTATCACCAAAATATATTAAGACATATTTCTATTATTAATACTTTATAATCATTCAAACTAAATTATAAATTATTATAAAATTTGTTTTTGTGCATGTGTTATTTTATAAGACCTTAATAAATTATTTTAATTTACCTTCCTGATTTTTTATTATTTGAATACCTAGTAAATTGTGCATCTATATTTCATTCACTTTGAGAAAGGAACAGTAGCAGGCATTGCTTCATTAGCTTTGACTAAGCAATAATATCTCTGAAAATATGGATTTGATTTCCTAGTTATGATTTTATAGCATAACCTAAAATACATACCAAATTATTAAAATATATTTACTTATGCATCATCTAAAATTATATAGGAACTCACTAAAATATGCTTATCCAATAAAGTGAAATGACCCTCTAAAGCAGGGTGTCTGCCTTAATTTTGAATGCTATACTTATATCTTTATTTCCTCTTCCAAAAACACTTTGAATGAACATATTTTAATTAGAAATGTGTATTTTTTATATCATTAATTCAAAACTCTTCATTCTTGATTTCAAAGTCTAGTGCTTCCAATTTTTCAAGGAAGAGATCATCCATATTTTGCACAAACTCTTCTGGATTATACAAAATAAGGACTACTCTGCAACTCATCTGAGGAGGTCAGCATAACTCCATTAAAAAAGTGTAAATATCATATATAGATAGATGTATAGATAGTTTTAAAATGCAAAAAAATCAGCACATTTTTAATGACATCTCTAAACGTACCTCTAATCTACTTTCTGTCTCTAAGGATTTGCCTATTCTAGGTATTTCATATGCAAATAGTTTTAACTGAGGTTAATAGGTTGGTCAGATTAAGATCATCCCATTTCCTTAGAAAGGAGAGAGAAACAAAAGAAAGAATAAGGTAAAAAATACATCAGTACTGAGAGTCTATGGATGAGTTTCTATCAGTGGAACTATGAACACATATTTTAAAATTATGAAACAAAAAGGACAAATACCCATAGTAGTCTCATCCAACATAGCTAACAAAGCCTTGAAACCTTATATATGTTTCACACCTTATTGGATAAAATTTAATGTATTATCTCAATAAGAAAAGAGAAAATCCAAAATTCAGGGACATCAGCGAATGATAAAAAAAAAATGTGGATGAAAGAGTCAAACCACTATTATGCAACTTCTAATGATCTTTGAAGATTTTTAAATATCTGCACTTCTTCAACATAATCATATCCCATTATGCCGGATTCTAAAATGCATGGGCACAGTCCAATGGGCTGAGCTAAAAGGTTTTTATTGTAGCTGTTCCATATAACAGGGGCCTGTGGAGAGGTAAGGGAAGGGCTCATCCTTTTCCCATCCCCAAATAAAGTTTTCCCAATTTCCATGCAATATTTATAGAATTTATAAATGGATTACCAATCAGGATGAATGCATCACTTAATGCTTTTAGGTATATTCTGAAAAGGGAAAGGGAATACCCAATACAGACCAATGGAATGTTTAAAGCATGGCAAGATCATCAATTCTGAAGGCAGAATATACACACTTGACATAATTGATCTAAGGACTCACCCTATCTGACCCTTTAATTTTGCTGATTACAAATCCAGTTTGTCCCTCATTAAAATATATTCAAAGTACTTCCAAACCTTAAAACACATGAAAATTTAACATAAAAATAGCATGGTCCAAGGCATTTTATTACTGCATCTGATGAGTATATTGGACTAAACCAAAATATTTAATATTTTATTTTTACTTTTACATCAATTTACTATTGCAAATAACACTTTGGCAGAAATATAAATCTCTCCACTCCCTATCACATTGGACCAACTCTAATGTTCCCTGCATTCATGTCCAAGATTCAGCTTTTCTGACCTTCCTTGGGACAATTCCAAGAAGTTTTCTGCAGGACACATCAAAGCATGGCCTGTGATTGAGCCTCACTAAGTTGCAGCAGTAACTTGCTCTCTATTGCACACTTTGTTTTTTTTTTTCCCCCTTCCTTGTCTCACATTCCCATTCCCTCATTTATGCTTCAGGGAATCACATCCTTATTAAACATCATATATCCAAGTCCTTGTTGAAAGATCTACTCAGGATAGAATTTAAACTCAGTCAATCCCCATCTCTTGTATGGAATTGGTGAAATGGGAGCATGGGTATCTATGGCACAAACGAAACTCTGTAAAAGCAATTAATAGGAGATAAGGATAATGCTAATAGCACAATCCTGAACAACTGGAAATTGTCATCAAAACTATTATATTTGAAACATAAATCTATACTCAGTATAAATAACACTGACCTGACCATCATAATCTTAGCTAAGACTGCACTCTAGATGAAGATTTCAAACACTGCTTACTCCTTTCTCCATCAGAATTTTCATTGTGTATATTTCCAGAATGAATATAGAAATCATAAAACATAGAAACAGATACCTTGCTTTCCTCAAAGAGCATATTAATGGTGATAAAAATGCCAAACATTCCAGAAAATCTATTTATGAAATGAGAATATTAATATGTATGGCATAATGTGCTGATTCTGGCACTGGTACTATTGCCATTTCAATAATTTAAATTATTGAAACCATGAGTCAAGAATTGTCACTGGAACTCATCTGATTATCATGAAGATGGGTGCCCTTCTACTCACCTCAAATGAAGAATGTGTTATTTCTCCCTCGTGTGGTTGCTAATTTCATTGTAATCAGAAGAATTTGAGTGTCTTCCCCTTTGAGTCACAATCTTGTCAACTTGAATGCAACTTGTTATTATTCCCAAAGTATCAGACAACAAGAAATGACACCACTGGGACTTTGTTAATTATCCATGGTAACTTTGATTTCCCTCTTGAGAAACATTTTTTTATATGCAATTTCCCTGCTTTCTTGTATTATTTGTGCAACCCCCTTTCAACCACATTAACTTAAGTATATTATTTGTTGGATATTTAGTTTAATTTTCCACAGTTGCCTTCTCCAAGTTT
This sequence comes from Cabassous unicinctus, assembly GCA_029593785.1. Classification (NCBI taxonomy): domain Eukaryota; kingdom Metazoa; phylum Chordata; class Mammalia; order Cingulata; family Chlamyphoridae; genus Cabassous; species Cabassous unicinctus. The sequence continues at coordinate 21,440 of JAQZBX010003318.1, forward strand.
TATGTCTTGGAATGATTTCTATTATATGCCTTACAGAATTTTTATTAGAGTCAGGAAGAATAAAATTATGACTATGTGTATTACCCTTATTTTATTTATTTCTTTTAATCTCACAACTAAATTTAGCTCATCCTACCTTGATTCTCTGTCCCATTGTCATCATGTCACAATTTCCCATTCCACTTATATTCTCCTCTTCTAAGATAGATATGTATCCTTAAAAAGCAAAACATCTTCATAAACTAAATATAATGCATGTATTAATAAAAGTGCATATTTTGTTACATATCTCATTATGATTTCTAAGGTCTTTGTTCAACTAAGTTTTCATATTTTAGATTAATTTTACTACATATGCATCAAGTATCTGCTGCCTTCTCTTCTCCATTAATATTATAGTAATATTGTTAAGTTGCTATAATCTGTATCTATCCCTGTTCACTAAATGCCGTTTGTTTCTTTATAAGAATCATTCACTAAGTTCCTAATTACTGAGTTCTCCTTGTTCCACCATACATAAATTTGTGTGTGTTCCTCTGATGATCCATGATTGAATAACTCTATGAAATAGACCCAAGAATATATCTTTGATTCCGGGGAAATAAACAAATTTGATTTCTAATCTATATTTTCCAGGACACTTTTATCAATATACATTCCACCATCAATGTGCAAGTATTCCCGGCATCTGACATCTTACTTATGAGTATGTGCTGCTTAGATATAAAGTAAGGATTGAGAAAAATAATTCAATCATATTTAACTTGATAGCACAAAATTATTTTATTTGCCTTGATATATTATCATATTTTAACATTCAAATAATGCAATTAAGCACAGACCACATCAACAAAGAATTTCTGATATAACAGGGACAGATAAACACAAAATTTTCATATATATTTAATATTTAGGATTGTTAGTAGTGATAAGATGGACAGTTTAGTGTAATGCTGATAAATTAGTTGTCGATGTCATACAGGACTGATGAACACTCTATAAGAGAGGTGGCCTGCCAATTACCAAATCTTTGGCACTGTCTCCTAGGTATATGGCTGAAGTCTTTCTCATTCTTCCCTGCAATCAAGTATGGCAAAGTGGCTGAGATCTAGCCTAACTCCTGTGTGGTATTCTAGCATCCAACTCACTGAGTCATTCTTTCATTCACTGTATCTTTGTCCTGTGTGGTTTTCTACACTGGCTTCTGAGTTCAGAATCTGTATTTCCTTACTGATGATCAATAAAATTTTGATGCAATATTGAAAGAAGCATGAAGGCTGAAGCAAAGAATAAGAAAAGTGGTTACAGAGGAAAAGAACACAATACTGCAAAACAAGAACTTTTTGTTTGCAGCCATATTGATTATTTGGTGATTAAGAAGCAATATTTTAAGGTCACAAATCTGAACATGAATGTTTCTAACATATATTTAATAAGAATTTTAGATAACATGATATAATCTCATGAGTCCATGTCTAAATCAGCATGTTTCTGTGATTGAGTAAACATTAATCACCATTAATATTCAGAAATGTATTCTATTAAACCATTGGACTATATATAGGAGAGTTGTTTTTCTTCTTAAAATTATTAGAAATCTCTTCTCATCAGAGTATGTCAAATTACTTTTGTGTTTTGAATTGCTTCTGAAGAAGTAAGCCTTTTGATATGTACATTTTAGTTAGCCCAAATTCATGTTCATATGTCAACAAAGTTATTCCTGCTCAGATAATCTTTATAGCTTGTTAAAGCACCTTTATAAGCAGTAAAAAAAAAAAAACAAGATATTTGTGACAGCAGCTTTGAATAGAAGATGACAATTGGTGTAATAGTTTATAGAAGGACCTCAAAATATATAAAGTAATAACTCTACTTGAGAGAAAGAAATAAAGGTGTATAGTTCTTCATGGAGAGGTAGAAAGGAAATGACGGATGAAAAAGGAGAAGATTAGGATGAGGAAGGATCCAGTAAAATGGTATAAGATTAGGGGAAATACAGCAGGTGAAAGGCAAGTGGGAATTCTTCTGTGGGAGTGGCTATATTACTCTTAGGATAAGAAGGCCCATTGGTATGTTATAAACTTCTACTGTGGTCAGAGACTTATGGTAGTGTAGGCATCTGGAGTTGGGATCTGTGAAATTCCAGAGAGAGGGATATGCCACTTAAACCAAACTTATCTAGACCTTAAGGGACAAGAAAATCCCCATTTTCTTCGTTATAGTTGATGCAGTATAAACATCTTTACACCCATACAACACAGGCATATTTCATTTCATTGTGTTTCATATTATTGTACTTCACAGATAGTGTTTGTTTACAAATTGAAAGTTTGTAGCACCCTTATATTGCATAAGTCTATTGGTGTCATTTATCCAACAACATGTGCTCACTTTGTGTCTCTGTGTGTCACATTTTAATTAAGGTATGCACACTTTCGGACATAATGCTATTTCTTACTTGGTACATTACAATATAGTGTAAGCATAACTTTTATATGCACTGGGAAAACAAATTAATCTGCCTTGCTTTTCTGCTTTATTGCACTTGAGCCTGTATTGAGGTGCCTATAAAATTTTGAGGTATAAAATTTAGTCTTTCAACACATAATTATTTACTAAATGACTTATTAGTAAAAACAGTATGGGTTTTCAGTAACTTAGATTTGAGTTTAAAATTTCAAAATGTTACTGTAGCAGTTTGATATTATTGATGAATTCCAAAAAGTAATATTGGATTATGTTTGTAAACTGGGCATATTAGAATGCATTGGATTCAGAGGTTTTATCTTTACTTGATTAAATAATGATTAATGCTTTGATTGGGCCACATCAGTAGGCAATGTATCCCCACCACCTTGGTGGGCAGGGACTTAGAGAAACAATACCCCAGAGAAGGGAGTTTGGAGTCTAAGCTGGAGCCCTGGGAAGTAAGCACACAAGCATGATGTTTGCATAGAAGTCTACAGCTGGCCTTCAGGAGAAAGCAGAGCAGCTGAGCCTGGAGTTAAGCAAGCCCTGGGAAGAGAGGAACCCAGGAAGTCTGAACTCTGGCAGACATTGGCATCCATCTTGCTCCAACATGTGGCAATAAACTTTGGTGAGGGAGGTAACCTGTGCTTTATGGCCTGGTAACAGTAAACTTCTAACCCAAATCAATACCCTTTATAAAAACCAATTGATTTCTGGTATTTTGCATCAGTACCACTTTGACTGACTAATACAGTTGCTTACTATATTTCTGAATTAGGGAAAATATTGCCTATACTTAACCTCATATTATTGATGGGATTCAGCATTTACCTAAGCTGAGATGTACACACTTGCAATACTTTCTATCCAAGGCATCCCTACCTCATAGATGTTGGTCAGAGCTACAATTTCTGCTAGTGCTACAGAATGAGGAACCCTGTGGTTGCTGTTTCAGGTCTTTCCTAACTTTCATAGTTGTGGCAGTTTGAGATTATTTCTGAATTCAAAAAAGAGAGATTATGTTTGTAAACTAGCCTCTTCTTCTGGGTGTAATACCCAATGACTGTATTAGATTCAGCTGAGATGTCTTTGATTAAATTGTGTCAAGAATAGGTCTTTGATTTGACCATGTCATTAGGGCAACTCAGAGTTGAGTCTCCACCCTTTTGCTGGGCTATATAAATGGATGTTCAATCAAGAACACAGAAGTAGATACACAGAAGAAGAGAGACAGCTCCAGAGACATGGCAGAGGCACCAGGAAGAAAGATGAACCATTCACCTGGTAGTTTACAGGTGACCTTGTGAAGAGAACAGAGCAGCTGAGCCCAGAAAGAAACAGAGCCCTCCAGCCAACAACTGAGATCAGAAGGAGTTGAGAGCACAGAGCCTTAAGAAGAAAGAGGAAGTGTGAACCCTTACTGACATCATTAGCCATCTTGTTTCAACATGTGGTAACAGACTTTGGGTGAGGAAGTACCTCTTATGGTACCTTGAGTTGGACTCTTTAGGGCCTTGTAACTGTAAGCATTTACCCCAAATAAATACCCTTTATAAAAGGCCAATAGATTTCTGGTACTTTACATCAGCACCCCTTAGGCTGACTAATACAATAGGTATGCCCTGACAATCCTTTCTTCATGACTGTGCCTTGCCTCTCTTATTCCCCTAACTGCCACCCAGGTTTTGTGATCATTGTTTAGACAGAAGATGCCATAGATCCCCATGGACACCCAGATATGCAGAACTTAGGACTGTAGGGAAGTAATTTTACATGGGGTTTACTTTGACCAGTAGGAGATCATGGCTTGCAAATATATTGCTTTTTCCCTTCTTATTTCTTTGGAAACTTGAGGTTTGCTAATATCCCTGATTGGCTTATTGAGTTCATTCATCACTTCTGGATGACAGTGTAACAAGTGATATATCAGTAAGTGTATGGAATCTTTGAGCCAAATCCTTTTTAAAAAATTCATTATTTAAAGAAGATTCCATGTAAAGTTTGATTAGAAAAAATATTATTAGTTAGTAGTGTGGAATTGGTATATAACATGTAAACTTTTATGGGATTATTTTAGTGGACACTGGTAAATGAGAGAAGTATAAGATTTTAGGTTGCTCTTTCCAAAACTATACCAATATAGTAGTAGGCAGAAAAATTGCCCACCCTCCCATAGATGTCCAAGTCCTAATTCCCAGAACGTGTAATTCTCTACCTTTCATGGCAAAATTGACTTTGCTGATGGAATTAGTTAAGGAAATTGAGATGAGTTGATTATCCTGTGTTATCTGGGTATGACAGAAATTCTGTATAAAATCACAAAGAATTTTACATAGGACAGATGGAGGAATGAGTGACAGAGACAGAGAACAGAAGCAGATTAGAGTGATGTGATTACTGGCTTGAAGGGGTCCACAAGCCAAGGAATAAAACAGCCTGTAGAAGCTGGAAAAGACAAGGAAACAGGTCTTATAAAGCCTCCAGAAGGAATGTAGCCTGTTGACATGACAAGCCTACTTGTTAGTGTAGCAAACCATTTTTAATTTATGTCTTCTAGATGTGTGAGATAATCATTTTTAGTTGTTGTAAGCCACTAAGTTTATGGTAATTTGTTTCAACAGCAATAAGAAACTAATACCTGAGACAGAAAATTTGTTTTAGAAAATTCATATATAAACCTAATTAAAGGGAAGAAAATGCTACAGTTTTCAAACTTGACGTTAATTTACTTAATAAATCATATTGGATTGGCAATATTTCAAGATGAGTTTAGCTCTATTGTTCCAATTCTGTTCGCCGAGTCTGGTGCAAAACAAATCATTTTTACTGTGAAATATACTTCTCTAATGGCTAATATATTGGCTTATGAAGTCAAACCTGCTTGTAATAATTTAAAATCAAGCAATCAAACAAATAAATCAATAACATAATATGCTTGAAAGCTAATGTAATCAAATTAATGCCAATTTTGTATTTTGGACCAGAAATATTCCTGTTATATTTTGATTTTTGCTTTCAATGCTTCTGTATATTCAAGACCAATGCTAGAAATTCAATCACTTTTCTGAGACAGTTCCAGGTTTTCACTCATTGCTGAACTTGCCAATAAATTTCATAACTGTAGTTAATTACTGGAATCCATCTGCACTTTGCATGTCATGCCTACTCTATCTCAACCCATTCAATGGTGAGAGTATTTCACATATTCATAGATCTATCATATGACTTTCAGCTCTTTGAGAAATGGTGCCACTTGCAAGATGATTAATTTTTATCCTAACAACATTTTCATCCCTGAGCACACTAAATAAAAAAATGACAGAAGAACTGTATATGATATTATTGTTCTATAGTTAAGGACAATTCTGTACTACAGGGTCTAGCATAAAAACATCATATGGGGAAAATTTAATTGTATGTTATATTTGGACGAATATAAATATTTTGCTTTATGTGCATCACTAAAAGAGGCATGAAAGGTAGAAACATTTTTCTTTTTTTCAGAATATTTTTCAGAATATTTTCAGAATATTTTGCCATATGTCCTGTACCAAGTGTTTTCAAGCATTCAAGTTTTGCTTTTCTTTCTCCTAAAGTTTTATTTTGTCTCTGATATAAATTGACTTTCAGCACAAGTTTGTAATGAAAATGTGAACCAATGAGTGTACACTTGGAATGGATTATGCAAAGCCTGGGACTGTATAAGACAGCAAATCCAGTGGTGTTGGATTCAGTGGTGAAGATGGACTCTGGTTAGCAGGTCAAATATGAGAATGTGTTCTCCTGAATGAGAACAAATGTATACACTAATATAGGGTGTTAATAATTGGCGTGGGTTGGGGAAAACACATCAATTGTAAGACATGGGCTATGGTTAGTAGTAATATTTTGAGGATGCTCTTTCATAGTTGTAACAAATGTTTCGCAAAAAGGAAGGTGTTGGTAGTGGAGAGATGTCTGGGAACCTTGCATGATGAAATGCATGTTTGTATTGTAAATTCACATATTTTACCATACATTTATTGTTTATACATGTATGAATGATATACTTCAATAAAATTTTATTTTAAAAATTGACTTTAAGGTCATGATAAAAATGGGCCCCAAAAGATTGTAAATTGATGGAAAAATGACATAATAAAAATTAAAAATGATAACAAGACCTTTCAACATTAAATAAAGGAAGGAGTTGTCAAAGAAGATGATCAGATTCTCAGGTACCTCCCAAGAACTGATTCTTGCCAACCTCTATCACCATGAGACTACCTTTTAGTGTTTAAGAAATTACATACCATATTATTAATTGGGATGCATTTATTTATTTTCAAATTATTGTTTATGAAATATGTTTGTTTTAATTTTATGCCTTATACATTTCTATATGTGGAATAATTGGCTGGATATTTTGGCTTGAAATAAAACGCATTGATTTATCCAATTAAAATTAAATTAATGAAAAACTAGCTATTTATTACCCTCAATTATTAGCAGGATTTTTAGGAGAAATTTTAAACCCTTAGATAAAGAGAGTTGAAGTTATTAACTCACATTAGTTTGAAAGAATAGCCACGGAGTTCAAGAGTAAAGGGTGATCCTTGAGGGGAAGTCAGAGACTTGCCAGAGTGCAGTGGCCATCTTTCTTCAACATGTGGCAATTGACTTTGGTGAGAAAACACATCTTACAGTAGCTTGAATTGGACTTTCTATGGCCTTGGAATGGTAAGCTTTTACCCCAAATAAACCCCCTTTACAAAAGGAAATAGATTTCTTGTAGTTTGCATCAACATCCCTTTGGCAAACTAATACATAAAAAAAGAAATACTTTAAGGCATTCATAAAAACAGGAAAGTGATTCATTGAGCATGAAACTGGAAAAGATCCAATGACCCATTATTAATCTATTACTATACCTGATAGTTAGAATAACAATGACATTTAAACATAGGTGTATAAAATAATCAAAGCTATTAAACTCCATATAAGAGAGAAGGATAAATGGAACCAAAACATATTCCAAAATATAGTATCAGTGAATAAAATGACAATATAGCAAGGAAATAAATAATTTAATATCATATAATAATGTAAAAGAAAATGTTAAAAAAGCTAACGCTTCAAGAAAATCACATGTATCAGAAAGTAGATGGATAAACATAAGGAGGATATAAAAGCAGGAATCATGGAAATCAGAAATAAACTAGATATAAAACAAACAGAAGTCTAGTAAAATTTAGTAAAATATAAATGATTAAGCACCATAGAAAACATAATTAAGGAAAGAAAATATGAAAAAAGACAGCTATGAAAAAAAACAACGGAAATGAAAAAGAAATTTTAAAAATTAAGAGTAGTTGACAGAACTAAAATGCTAAACTTCAATTTTCAACATGTTAAAAATGCAAATCATACAGCTACAAATGAATATGTGGTAAAAATGTATTTACTATTTCATTTATAGGAGAATCAGAAGATGATGAGTGATTCAAAGGATTTTTAAGTACCTTATTTTAAAAGGGACAACAAAATAAGATTTTGTTTCCTTTTACAATTTTATTGCATATAATATGCATGTAGAAAAGTACATATATCATAAGTGTAAGTGAATTTTCATGGACTGAAAATATTCCTTTAAATAGGAACAAGACATGGAAGCAGAATATTGCCATTACTCCCTTCTAGGCAGGATTGGAAACATATTTGCCTAGGAAGGAGTTATGGAAAATCCTTTTCTCTGATGGCTTCTGAGAATTTTGTTTGAGCTGATAAAATTCCAGGCTGGATGCAAGAAGAGACAAGACAAAATGAAGAAATAATGGCTTCAATAGGCAGAACCATGGGAAAGTATCCACGGGAGTCATCTCCTCAGGCCAAGACTTTGGGTACAGCAGGATTTCTCACCCAGAACTGGTAGGGGCAAGTCTCTGTCCAGATGTTCAGGGAGACTTGAGCTGCCACCCCAATGCAAGACGGAGTGTTCTTCACACAGTCCTGCCCATCATTTCAATGCTTGCAGATGGTGGAACCTAGGCCCTACTCTTTGCAGAACAAGACCACTCTCCAGGTACTTGAAATGGGGGCCACCACTCCAGTAGGCCCAAAGGACTATGCATAACTCCACAGATGACTCTCATACGTTGATATCTAACGGAGTTTGCAGGCTGAATCTCAAATTTACCTGGGAAACCTGATCCCTTTTCCTTCCAGTTTCTCACCTCTGGAAAGGGAATGTCTATAAATAGATAAGGCAGTCTATAAACACACAGACTGTAGCTTTTGCAGAAGCTTTGTGAGAAGAGGAGTAAAATCAGGATCCAGAATATGAGTCTTTTCCAATAAGAACAAAATCTGCGCCTTCCATGCTGAAAGTTGTGCAATGTAATCCACATTCCACTAGGTCACATGATGAGCACCTTTGAAAATGGTAACATATTGTGGACTGTGTTTTAGTCTCTGCTGCTGTCAGATTGGACAGACAGCAGTGGCCATATCCATTTTAGCCTTGGTGAGTAGAAGTCCGTGTAATTGAGCCCATGCCTAAACCCTATCCCTGCCACCATGGACACATTGTTGCAGAATCCTTTGGGCAATGGCAGGAGTGGCTGGGAAGAAATGCTGACTGGTATTCACAAAACAAGTCATTTTATTCTCTTGATTATGAAATCCTCCTCTGCTAAAAACACTGTCTCATGGGCATTCATATGGAGGCAAAAATCTTCATAATTTTCATGAATTCAGAAAGTTTTGTCCACATACCTCTCCCACAGACTAATTAGTCTCTAATGTTCCAACCATTTTTCTTCCAAACCCTGACAACCCAGCTAAACTACTGGCCATAGCCCATGAATTTGTATACAAGTACACCTCTGGCCATTTCTCCTTCCAAGCAAAATAAACTACCTTTTCTAGTGCCAGGGTTATGCCCACTGGGAAGATTATCCTCCAACACAGGCTTTCATGGATGTTCCAAAATGGAACTGTTATACAGCAGCCATTCACTTTTGGGTGATGTCTGTCTATTGTGTAAATCCTTCTGTAAACAAGGCCCAAGTTTTCACTTCTGTAAGGAACTCCTTAAGAAGTCATAGAAGTGGGATGGGAGAGAAAAAGTAACATGGAAGGAATGGAGACCATGGGCATTTGAGCAAAATTTTCATGCAATTTATTTGTGCCTTCAAATGTCTGCTACAGCCTGATCTTGAATAATCCACTTCCATTTGTTGATGGACTGTTATAGGGAATGCCCAAATTAATGGCTCAGAGGATCAGACATTTCATGATGGAAAACTTAGTTCTAATGTAACTAGGTGGCCCAGAGTTAAGCATTCAGTCTCTACTAAGGCCCAATAGGCTGAAAGCTGGTTCTCAACAGGAGAATAACTATCTGCGAAAAATGGCAAGCTTGGCTCCAAAATCCCATGTGTTTGCACTGTGAGTCTCATTTAGAGCCCTGACAAAGGCTCCAAATAGCTTCTCAGTTTGGCACTGATATTTCTTGCATCATTGGATAAGCTGAATCAGTATGGCCAAGTGTCAAAGGAACCTGGACATGTTGCAGAAACTCCGCTTTTTCTGGTTCCCCTCAAAACTAGCAGCTTTGGGGGTTACTCAGAAAATGGTCAGAGTAGCACACCCAATGAGAAATATGTTGGCTTCAAAACCCTTAGAGGCCAACTAGGCATTCTGCCTCTTTTATTGTTGCAGGACTAGGCAGTTGCAACAGATTAGCCTTCACTTGAAAAGGGATAACTTGTCATTAAGTTAGAATTTCTTGGTGTGAGACCCAAGCTTCCATGTACTTTTAAAAATTATTCAAAGAGTCTTAGTTATGTAGCCAGGTACTAGTCTATAGATTAATATATGAGATGGACAAGACAAAGAATGACCATATAATATTGAAAACATGTGACTTTTTAATGTTCTATTACATAGACTATTACAGTTAACTGTCTATTGCCCCAACTCTCCTGTTAATACTTCTTATCCATGTTTCTCCTCTCTGTGAGATTCTCAGTGAGTTTAAACAATCTCTCCTGCCACTCAGAAGTATAGCACTTTAAAATTGAAATGAGCATAGTAATTTTAATTAAACAATTATGAATTATATCTCAGGTTGTGCTTTCAGATTATCTTTATATACATAGTTACCAAATGCTTGGGGATTTAAATAGCTTATATTAACATAAGAATAAACTGAATTACAGGGAATTTAATTTATTAACCTAATGCCGTGTAGTAAAAACGTATCAGAGTCATGACTATGTACTAGAAAATAATCATTAGATTATTTTCCCTATCCTATGCCATACAGCTCTTCAACTGAAGGATAATTTTTAAGTTAGAGCCAAATTGCCTTCATGTGGTCATTTTCAGCGTGTATGTTATTGTTACAGAAATTTTCATTTGTTTGGTATAGGGAATAAAATCTCATGATGTTGAATTTTTTTGCAAAAAAAGAGCTATTGTGTTTTCTCTTTGGGCATCCCCTGTGGACATCAAAAAGAGCTTTATAAGCTGATATAAGTATCCTAATTCATAATAAACACAGCATAGTATAATTGTTACCAGTTTAGTTCTAGAGGTAAGAAGAAAAGTTTTTCATCACTTATGCAATATTTTAGAAACTATAACCTTGAATCTAAATCTACAATATGGGCTTTAACATTTAAATTTTGAGATAAGTATCCTATTTACTCTGAGTTTTATTTATATGGAAAAGCATGCCTTCTATGAAAAATTGCTCAGAAAATAGGAAGGTCTCTCTACATAAATAGGTCATTAGAGCTGCAAGTTAGATATCTGCTTACTTTTCTTGATGAAAGATAATACAATGGGACAACAGAAATAAGGGACTATATTTAAAGTAGAGGGACATATTAGAGAGAGAAAATTAACTTTCAACGATCTATTTGGTGTATGTCATTTAGGTGTCATAATTTTATTTTCTGACAGAGGATTTTAAAGAATTTTAGATTAATTTACTATTTAAATAATTGATCTAGAAGTCATTTTATGTTATTATTATTTTTTAAATTTCATTTTCTTTTAAGTTTGTTAGTTTTATAGAAATAATTCGAATACCTGAAGATATAGTTTGTATTGTTTCTAGACGATAATGATTACAGAATTTTGCATTTCACAATGTTATTGTATATATGTTTTAGTCCTTTGTTGTGTGGCGTCAGAAAAATCTGAACTTTAATCATGGCTCTGCTTACTAACTTTGTAACTTTGGCCAAATTTTATATCTAATTTTGCATGAGCTTTTTTCATGTATAAAAGGACATTAAATTATTTAGTTTGCAGATTGCAATGTAGATTATATAAAATTATGTCCACAAAATTCCTAACCCTATTAACCACTTAATTATCTGTGGTAATTGCAATCAGAGGATTTCTTCTCATTTAATGTTTGTAAAACTGTTCTCATGAACCTCTGTTACTTTCTTATTTTCATCTATGTGAGAGCTGAGTAAGTGGTATTCTGTTTTTCAGATTGAGTGTTTTTTAAAATTATCATGTCTATTTTTCTGTTATCATCTCTTAAAGTGAAATCAGCTACACATATGCATAACTAGTTTAATAGTTCCAAAATATTTGTTAGCAGAAATATCTATTTGCAAATCATTCTGTATGCAATGGGTAAACTCCATACATTCTACACAATGTTTCCATTTCTTTTTAATGAAGTAGAGAGTTTCCGTAGTGGGACAGGATTTCCTGAAAAAAAAAAACTTTCATTTGTGAATTAACTTATTCCTCTACAGAGATGACCAGTGACAAAGAGTAGCCAGAAAATTATACTGTCAAGAGTATAAGGATCATCGCATAACATGCAGAACTATGTGGGAGAGAGTGTAGACTACAATGTGAACTATGGTCCATGCTTAATGGCAAAAGCCCCGGGATGTGTTTATCAATTGCAACGAATGTGCCAAACTAATGAAGAATGTTCATGTGGGAGAATGTAGACTACAATGTGAACTACAGTCCATGCTCAGGGACAAAGCCCCAGGATGCGTTGATCAATTGCAATGAATGTGCCACACTAATGAAGGATGTTTATGTGGGAGGGTGTGGTAGGTGTGGGGAATGGGACATGTAGGAATCCCTCTATTTTTTGTTATACGTTTATGTAAACTAATTATCTTTAAAAAAATTTTTTTTTAAAGCACACAAAAAAAAGAGTATAAGAAGAATTTAAGTAAAACATACTCATATTTCATTTCCAAAAGCAGAATGCAGTGACAGAAATGAATCATTTTGGTCACTTAAAGTATAGAATATGGTTATTTCCTGGATTTATCTTAAATACGATGATAATTTACTATATTTTTTCTGTCATATAATAATATATATACTTTTAAAAAGAAATACTTAGCTTGTGGTTTTGGGCCATTAATTTCTCAATGATTTGATAAAAATAATTGAATAAATTCTTATTGGTTTATTTTATATAAATAAAATGAAACCTCAATATTTCTATTTTATTTATCATTTATATAATATCAAAAACTTAATTTAATACAAATAATTAAATGCAGCTCATCAATAAGTACTCTGGCATGACACCATGTACATGAATTTGAATAAGTCATACCTGAAAATTTAAGACATATCAGAAAATTTAGTTCATTAGTAGTTTTATTGTTTTTGTTGTTTGGAAAGATGAGGTTAATTTTCCATACTTACACTGGAAAAGGTGCTAAATCTGACATTTTAATACAGGATTATAGAGGCTCTTAATCCTCTACATTGTCTTTCTAAGGCATGGCAGGGAAGTGAAGGTGAGATTTGTAATATTGCTGAAGTTTCTCTGGTGTGTGTTAGTCAAGATGTATTATGTAATGGATTCCTTTATGTAAAATGTACCTATTGATACATTTTTCAAAATTTGCTCATTTGAATTTTTCTTTTATTCTCTTTTTCCTATCTTCCTAATTCTTCTTTTGTCATTAACATTCTTCAGAAAATATTCTGTATATAATTCGTGGATTATGGTAAGAGGGAGAGAAAGATATAAGAAGAGAAGCATTGATGTAGGAAAAAAGGGAATAAGGATTAATTTATTTAACCAGAAAAGCATTTTTGGTTCTCCCAACAATCCATTAATGCAAAATTATTTATTAATTGATATCTTTAACTTATTTCATTAACATAGCCACTGAAACTAAATTAGAAATTATTAAAATATTTTTCATGTCTTTTCATGAAACAATATAAGTGTTCAAATTTATACTGAGGTTTGAATTTAGCTTAAGTAAATATTTTTACTCTAGAATTCTCTGAGTCAAATGACATACTTTTTCTATAACCCCACAATTGTGAAGCTGTTTATTTTTTGTATTAGAATAATATTTCACCAAGATTTTTGACAGCCTTTCTGGAAAAATAAAGATATGTGATTTATTCTCAGTCTAAGTAATTTTAAGATCATTTGCTTATTCTTTTCTTGAACTATGAACATCTCAATATGACAAAACCTTAGTGTGCTCCATATTGTGAATATACATTATTTTTAGGTCAATGAATGCACCTTGGCCCAATGTATGACAAATACTTTACTCCCTTAAATCCTTTAAAATAAAAGAGCCAGTGAATTAAGAATGATTCAAACACCTCGGTCTATGACACACTGAAGGAAAAACAGTGGTTACTATCCTGAAAATTTGCTCCTAAATGGATTCCTGGATTTAATTGTTATCAGTCACTAAGGCTTGCAGTTCATGTACAGGTGCTTCTTTTATAATTTTTTGTGAAACATTTTTAATGTTTTTATTTATTTATTATTTTTACTTTTAAAGAAGCTCTAGATTACGTAAGGTTACATAAAAAATATAGAGAATTCCCATATGCCCCACTTTCTCCCCAGCCCGTATTTTCCCACATTAACAACATTCTTCATTAGTGTGGTACATTTTTTAAAATTGATGAGCACATATTGAAGCATTGCCATTAACTATGGACTATAGTTAACACTGTAGTTTACAATGTCACACCCAATTTTGTAGGTTATGACAAAATATACAATGGCCTGTATCTGCCATTACAATGTCATGCAGACAATTCCAATGTCCCCAAAATGTCCCCATATTACACCTATTCTTCACTCTCCCTCCCCTAACAAACTCTGGTGGCCACTGCCTTTATATTGATGATATAAGTTCTTTCATTGCTAAAATAATAATGTCTATAGTAGAATATTAGTAAGTCTACTTTAGCCATGCAGTTTTTCCTTCAATTTCCACTGAATAAGAAACAGCCTGATGGCATAAGGAAGAATATGTAAACAGTAGTCCATGGTAAGTAGCATCCTTCAATATGTGTTCATAAATTTTAACAAATGTGCCACACTAATGAAGGATGTTGTTAATGTGGGAAAATGTGGGAGGGGAAAGAAGTGGTTCATATGGGAATCCTTAATATTTTTTATGTAACATTTATGTAATCTAAAGCTTCTTTAAAAATAAAAAAATAATTAAAAAATAACATTAAAATTTAGAAATCAAATGCTACTTGTGGCATGTTTCATGATTTAATTCTTTCAGTTATATCTTTTATAAACAATTTTATTAGTGATCATTTGGTGATATCTATTTCATTTTCATTTTAGAAATGACTTAAGCAACTATTGCATATTAATGAAATAGACATGCTTTCTTTTGACAAAAGTATGTATCAAAAATCCATTCAAGGATTTTGCAAGTATAATGAGCATATGAAGAGAGAAACATTATTGTCATTAAATTAAAAATTGAACAGAAATAATAATAGTACCACAAGCTACAAAGGTCAAAATGGACAATTCATTGGTGTGCATTTCAAGAAAGAAATCTGAAAACAAAAAGACATTTTCCTGCTTTTGTTCACAAACAGCGCTGCATCTACCTCCAGAATGCCTACTACTACCCTGTTCACCACTGTTCCTGAAGGAGTAATAGAAAAACATCATTGCTAGGAAAGTGAAAAATTGTTTGGTATGAAGATCTTTTCTGTAAGACAAGTTGAAATGTACATGTAACTTATCTGAATTTGTAGTCACTTGGAAACATTTTTAAATCACATAATTATCATACCTGCTTCTTTATTAAACTTAATAGAATTTTGTGATGTGAATGTTTGTTCAATTTCATAATTACAACAATTAAAGGAAGAGATTTTATGCATATTGTAGCAAATATAAGACCAGAACCCAGACTTATCCTTTCTACTATAAAAACTATGCCATTTTAAATATTTATTTTCCAGTTCATTTCTGATAAATTTTCTACATCCTATTCTCATGTACATTATCTTAAAATTTACAAACACAATTTAACATTTGAATTTTTAAATTCAAAATGTTACTCTTTTAGCAAACAAATGGTGAAATTTATTCTTTAATTCACACAAGAAAATTAATTCACTTGTCTCAACTTCTTTGTCATTACCAGTTGTATCAACGCCTCGGATTTCCTTATGTTCTTATAAGAAGCAAAGATGAAGATGTAATTGAGTGGTCACTATTTACACAAGGTATGCCTTGAGAACCTATACATATAAATGAAACGTCAGGGTTGCCATCCGATTTGGATACATACAGGAATCAGATGAAGAATGTGACTGAAGTCACTATGTTTATATTGATGGGCTTAATGGATGGTTTTGAGATGCGAATCTTCCTACTTTTATTGTTTCTAGCAATTTATCTCTTTACTCTGGTAGGAAATTTGGGGCTGGTTGTATTGGTCATTAGTGATTCCCAGCTCCACAATCCCATGTTCTATTTTCTGAGTGTGTTGTCATTCTTGGATGCCTGCTGTTCTTCAGTTGTCACCCCAAAATGTTAGTCAATTTTCTGGCAGAGAAAATACATTTCATTTCTTGGATGTGCTTTTTGTTACATTTGGGACTACAGAGAGCATTTTCTTGGCTGCAATGGCTTATGATTGTTATGTAGCTATCTACAACCCACTGCTATATGTAGTTAACATGTCACCCCGAGTCTATGTGCCACTCATCTTTGCTTCTTATGGTGGTGGAATTATGGATGGTATTTTACACACTGTGGCCACTTTTAGCCTTTCTTTCTGTGCATCCAATGAAATTAGACATGTGCTTTGTGACATCCCTCCCTTCCTTCTTATTTCTTCTTCTGACACTCACATCAACCAGCTTCTCCTCTTCTACTTTGTGGACTTGATTGAGATAGTCAGTATTCTAATTGTCTTGATCTCCTATAGTTTCATTATTCTGGCTATTCTGAAGATGCATTCTGCTGAAGGGAGGCAGAAAGTTTTTTACATCTGTGGCTCTCACCTAACTGGAGTGTCAATTTACCATGGTACAAGTCTCTTCATGTATGTGAGGCCAAGTTCCAGTTACTCAATGGACCATGATAGGATAGTGTCTATATTTTTCTCTATTGTGATTCCAATGCTGAATCCTATCATCTATAGTTTGAGGAAAAAAGATGTTCAAAAGGCAATGAAAAAATTGTTTAAGAAAAATTGGCTAATAAATAAAGTACAATTTAATCATCGAGCAAAACTTAAATGAATGTTGTATTTCAACCAATATATCTGAGGTCAGAGACTAAAGAATAAAGTGTGTCATTTTAATTAGTAGTGCATGCATATTTTAGAGTATTTCCAAAGAAAGCATTAATCTGTCCTCCAATGCAACATAACATATTTATAAATAAATTCAGTTATCTATATACCTATGATTATGCTCAAACTGGTCCTTATTAAAACTTAATTGATAAACTTATATTGATATTGGTAGTCTTTCTGTATTTTATTTTCACTTACTATAATTACAGAAGATGCCCTCAAGAAATGGCAGCTTGATATAGCCTCATATTGTTTTAGTAAAACCTGAACACTCATTATGAAGTTAATTCCCCTTTCTGGAATTCCTGTGAAAGACTCCCTAATGTTTCCTCACTTGCTCCATGTGCCCTTACACTCTCAGATTCATCCAGACTTCTGGACATGCCTTTTTCACTCTATGGATCAACCTAATAAGTGTTTAAACCATTTTTTTCCTTCTCACAGTCCAATCTCTGAAATTCATTAGATCCATTCATAATTTATGATAATTATAATGACATGATATCATAGTATCTATTGAGAGTATAATTAAGGTTCAGGAAAAATAATAGTTAAAAGAATAGCTTTCAATTGGATGCTATTTACCAAATGAACCTAGATATGAAAAACTACCTAGTCTACCTGTGTAATTTCCTTTGATGCAGATTCCTGCTTATTTCTTAGCTATGCCTTTACCCTATATCTTTTAGAATTGAACCTTCATTTGTCAATATTCCTCAATGTTTACACCTGATGGGCAAGTCCCTGAGATATGACCTTACTTTCCTCAAAACGCACCTGCTTCCTACTTATCTATATTGCTTTCTTTATTTTTGTTCTCAGATATATTTATTTGAACAGCTATTAGATGTGGAAATTTATTTTAATTTCAATAAATTTCCCTTTTTTTCCCAGCAGGAATGATTGTCCTGTGAGTCCACCAAAACATTTCCATGAAAATGAGGTACTAAATGAGTTCATTGTTAAGACTGAACTTGAGATTTAATCAAATAGTGTTCAGTACATCCGATTTTATTCAGCAGTAAAAAGAGAACTCATATCACTATTGGATCAAACACATGTTGGATAGCAGAGTATGGTTTAAATCTACACTCAAATGTCTTCTTGAAAAAAAAGAAATTTTCATAGAAAAAACTTTGAGTATTATGACATCATGTTGTCTTATAAAGAAATCCAACTATTTGAAACCACAACATCTCAAAATTTATTTTTCCTATTATTAATTTTTGGATTTTAATAAAGGAATGAACTCTTTCAAAAGTGCTTCTAAATACCCACTTCCTGCAAAAATTTAAATGCTTGCATCATTCAAGGATCATTTTAAGGCTCCTTTCATTCAAACCAGGTTTTCAATCATGAAAGCAAAGTTTTAGCCATGGTTGTGTGGGTCCATATATTTAGTTGCTCCTTCAAATTAAGAAAAATACTTTTTATTTGGGAAAAAAAAAAGATTATTGCTAGGACACTTATGCCTACAATGTCTAACCAATAATTCAGTCCAAGTATTGGACAAAATTATATCAAATTAATCTGCAATAAAATTGCACTATCCTCTTTTTCTACTAGTAAACTAGAAACTAAAGAATGAAAATAAAACATGTCCATGACTTTCTATTCATCAGACAAATATGGTAAAATGTATATGTAACAGTCAAGTTAATATATTTTTACACTTCATCTCTCAACTCTATTATCTTTCATAAAGAATTATTTTGCTTCCATTGTTTACACTGGCCCAAGCTGTATAAAAACAGTCATCATTTAATATTTGCTGTTTTCAAAGTTTGTTTGCTATCTAAATCTACCACTACATTGAAACTGCAATTGCTTAAAGGGAGGATTTTGTCTGTCCACACAAATATATCTCAAGGGCATAATAATTAACACAGAATATAAATATCTTTTTAAATAATGGTGAGTGAGGAAATGAATAATCTTTAATAGCAATAGTTAGCACTTCTATACAGTTTAATAGTTACTGGACAATATATTAATGTTTTTGAATACCAACTCATTATATGATCATATCAAGTCTAAGACATAAGCCCATTATTACCCATCATCACAGATCGCAGATGAGAGAAAAGTCATATTCAGTTTAAGTAATTTACTCAAAACCACATTGCTCAAATGAGTGATACCAGTATTCAAAACTAAGTTTCCTGACTACAGAGTCCCTACCTTTAAGTACTTTAGTACTTTAATATATAGAATAAAAGAACAAAATGATCTTTTTCAGTCTGTCTACTGATTATCAGGTCTCCTGACAATACTTTATGTAATAATGATCTCTTCATTAGGTCAATGGTACAAATAAAAGAAGAAGGGATGTTTTCAAGAATTAGCAGAGAAGTGGTTTCACTAGATTTGACAAATCATTCAGATGGTTTATACATGTAGAATTTGCAGATTTTTATCCTGGCAGATTAATAAAATGAACATGATAAAAATAGAAGTAGAAGTAGAAAAAGAAAGAGAAGTAAGAAGAGAAGGAGGAGTGAAAGGAGATGGTAGAGGAAATTTAGAAGTAAAAGTAGTTGTAGATGTAGAAGAAGAATAATGAGGAGAAGAAAAAGGAGAGAAAGTAAATGAGGAGAAGGAAAAGGAGGTAGAGGGAAAAGAAGGAGAACATTTGGAAAAACAAAGTGATGAGATCAATTATATGTATAATGATCCTGAGGTTCATTACATTTTTAAAGTACAGAACTAGAACCCTAGAAAGATATTATACTGGCATGTGTGAAGTTATACAGGAGGGAGATATGTGAAGCAACTACACTGCATAAAATGGAAAAGGGAATGTAGAACTTCCACTTCTAATTAAGATACACACATTTACTCCAACTCTAACACTTTTTAGAAAGCCAGACAATGTAAAAAATCATAGCTTGTTCTGAGCCCACCAAAAAATTAAAGTTGGGAAAAAAATCCAAGTAAATTGAATTCCAAAGGGGGCCAAGACCTTCAGAGAGGAGATATGACAAATGAACTGTTACAGCTTTATCAGAAGGTGAAAGAAAGAGTAGCCCTAGTACAAGCAAAAAATAAAAATAAATCAGATTAATTACAAGAAACTGGTAAAGCCAAGTTTGAGTTAAAGTGTCAGGTGGAAAGGGAAGAGAAATCTAGAATCAAGGGGTTTGCATTCAGTCTCAAAGTCATCTGTGCAGGTCTCTTCAAAATGATGACAATGATTCGGGGCTGACTAGGACATGCTCTAACAAGGTGACTGTACAAGCCACAAAATACCAAGCATCCCCTTCTCTACCTAAATGAAGGACTACTATTATTTTGTCAACTACAGCTTTATTCTTACATCAGTCTTCCCTAATAATAGATACAATTCATTGAGATACCCAACCATAGAATTGCTCCTGCTTTCTGATAGCAGCTGGTCTACAATAGAATTTGCTTTTTTATACCCTCTTTCTAATTATCCAACCAGGGCCTCAATCTTATCATAGGTTATTTCTAAAATCCTCTTAGTTAGAAACTGATCATTTTGCTCATGGTGTGTGTTCTTCCTCACTACATTGCATAATAAAGCAAACTTGTTGAACCATAGGTATTTCTAGTGTTCTTCAGCTAAGCAGCATTAAAAATTACTAGCACAAAACATCTACATGAGGGGATAAACAACATGTTCAGAATCAGAGATGATAATATATGGTGGTATCCAATGAAAGTGATTGAAATAAAATTTCAGACTATCAGAAAAATAGAAATCCTTCACAAGTTTATCAATAGAATCAATACAACTGAGAAAAGAATTAGAGAACTTGAAGGTAAGCCAATAGGAAGTATCCAGAACAGAAAGAAAATTAAACAAAAAACAAAGTGTGATAACAAAAAATTATCAAAGAACTGTCGGACAATATCAAACAGTTTAATATATATGTAGTTAGGATTCAGCAATAAGAATAGAGAAGAAGTGGACCAGAAGAAATACCTGAGGAGATAAAGGCCAAGACATTTCCAAAATTGAGAAAGGCATCAAATCATAAGGCCACAGATGTCAGTGATTCCACAGGAAGGAAAAATAGAAAAACAGCTCAACCAACCACAAAATAGTTTGAGATTCATCAGACGCAGTGCTTTAAAACAAAGATAATTATACAATTACAAAGGCAGTCAGAGGAAAATAAATTTCATAAAAAGAAGAAAAAAGATTTTTATTGTAAGAGACTTGCCAACAATAATTATACAAGCCAGAAGATAATGGAAAGCTGTATTTAAAATACTGGTATATAAAGATAATCCAGAATTCAAAATCTATTGTAAATAACTTTCCAATATAAGAACAAAATAAAGACTTTTTAGGAAAAATAACACACGGAGAGAAAAATATAATATTTGCCAGCATATTAGTTCTTTAAAAATTATAGAAGGGCAGTTGTGTCTAAATACAGACATAAGTAATGCTAAAAATATATATCTAAAACTTAATTTGTAAAATTTTAATTGTTTCAAAAATAATGGCCTAAAGCTAGGTTGTTTGATGGATTGTTGGATATAAATCATATATAAAAGAGAAATTCATGACAAAAATAAAATGGGAAAGAAAAATGGAATAGCTACTATTTTATAGTTCTAAAGTTATACTGTATATTATTTTTGATAGACTATGATAAATTAAATATGCATATAATAATAATTAGGGCAGCCACTTAGAAAAAAATTAATCAACATAAGGGATTAAAGTAAAGATATCATGATAGTTACAAACAAATATTAAAAGGATATTAAGAAAATGTTATAAAAGTCTTTTAAATAGTAAATTTGACAATTTAGATGAAATGTATATTTTATCCAAAATCTGAAGAAATGTGTAGCATATTTAGTCCTGTATCTCTTAAAAAGATTAAATTTTTTCCTAAAAACATTCAAATGACAAAAAATCTGAAATTCCTTTCCAAATAAAAATACCTCACCTTTCCTTCAGACTGGAATATATATAGTGTACTATGGGAAAACTCTTCTACCCAGCAGAAGAATGCATTTTGGGAGATATTACAGCAACAGCACAGAAGAAGCCTGGTTTCCAGGATTACCTCAAGGAAAAGAGTCACTCACAAAACCTAGTCAGTTAAATTCTGCACTGTTACTTTGAAGGACAATACTTTCCCCGTTATTGAGCCACTCTGTTTCTGAAGCCCTTTCTTATACCAAACAGCTTATATCTGACTAATACAGGTTCTTCCCCCTGCCCAATCAAATCACCTGATAAATCAATCTTTCCTGTGCAGAGTTTGTTCTTTCTGAAAATATGACTATACCTGTATGTTTTACAACATTTAACAGATTTCTCCAAAATTATACTGTCTTCTATAAGAAGTTCTAGTGAAGTCTGCCAACAACATATGCCTCTCATCAATGTATTTGTTAACATTTTTAAATATAGTGTTATATATTTTCACTATGTTTTTATAACAGGGATTTATTTAGGGTAAAAGCCTACAGTTGCAAGGCTGTGAAATGTTCAAATCAGGGCACCATCAGTGGTGCTTTCTCACAAAAGTCAGCTACTATTGATCCTGTCTTCCACCCACATGGTGAGGTAATATGGCCACCAATCTCTGCCAAGGTCTTTGCCTTCCCCTGCAGAATCTACCATCTCCCACAGCTCAGCAATGTGCAACCAGGCATGGGACTTGTCTCTTTCAAGGTCTCCTCTATCAGTCACTGCTATTCTGATTTCTTCCCAAGGTCAGCTGTGAACTATCAGACATATAGCTCATATCTTCCTGGGCTTGGGCCTCAACTCTGTCAACCTCTCAGGGGCTTCTGTCTTTGCAGCTCATTCCTGGTGCAAAACTGGATCCTTTGTCTCACACCGAAGGATCAAATATGGTGTTTCCTTTTACTGTGTGTCTCTTTATATCAGACCCAGAAATAAGTTGGAAACTCAACCTGAGTCAAGCCTCACTGATGTAGTCCAATCAAAAAGGGTCTCACACCCATGGGAATAGATAAATTTAAGAAAATAATCTTTTTGAGATTCATAAAAGAATTTCAAACTGCCCAAGGGCTATAAGGCAGAGAACAGGGAGACAATCTAGAAAACTGTGGCAATAATTTAAAGACTGAGAAGATGTTTCCATGAGCCAAAGTGGTAGCAGAGGACATGTTGAGAAAGAGTCACATTCCAAATATATTCTTTAGAGGTTATCAATATATGGGAGGTATCAATGTATGGGAGGTAAGTAACAGAGAGAAAATGCAACTATGACTCCTAAGTCTTTGTCTGAATAAGGAGTAACATGGTTTTAAATGACCTAAGATTAAAATTAGATATTGCAAGTATCTAAATTTATTTTGTGAAGATAAACTATGTTAATTATATACCTAATGCCCTTGAATATTGTCTGGCTCACAGTAGGTGCTCAGTTAATATATACTATTTTCATCATTTTTATATATCATAAATCACTTGCAAAAAAATTGTACATATTTGTCATGCCCAAGGCTTTTAAAATCATTATTAATTAGTCAAACTTTATAATATATAGAATTTTGACATAACACCATGCACAAAAGGATTTTGTCTTAAAAATACATCAGACCTCATACTACATAAAACATGATAAACACTAACATAAATAGAGAAAATTGAGGGAAATATAAATAATCTATTGTGTTCAATTTGCCCAGTGGTTATGTTACATTTAATTAATAATATCATAAATACTTTCTAGAATACAGCATAAGAGGACAAGTTAATTTGAATTTAATTAAAACATAAGCAAATTCTGAAATTACTATTCTCTGAAAAATTAGAGAATCCGTTGACCATCATTGCCATCACAAATCAACAGGGTACTTTTCCTAAATGATAGAAATGTACATAATAGAAAGTAAGGCCATAAAGTTCATTAAAAAAGACCAGAAAATATAAAGGGCATAATACATAAGACAGGAAACAACGCATATACGAGGTGAGAAATTAGTTGAAAATTATATTATAGAGGAAAGCATACAGCTCAGTGGTTTGAGCACCTGCTTCCCATGCACAAGGTCCAGGGTTCAATCCCCAGTACCTCCTAAGGAAAAAAAAATGCATATTATTATAAAAGATATCCTTAATAAAGAAAAAACTAACTGCAAACAAAACAAAGAGGAATTGCAATAAATGCAAATTATAGAGAATTTAGAAATCACAGCAAAATTAAATATGGCTACAGTAATTTACATGAATACTATACATAAGTTAAACTTTTATGTAAATTCAGAATGTAAAGAAAATAATGCATATTTTAAACATTTGAATAAATTAAGAAAGAGTGACGAACTAGTGAAAATTCATTAAATGTTTAATCCTCAAACAGCTTGAAATTTATTTTAATATTTCAAAAATAACTTAAGAAAAGGAACATTATAATACTAAAAAGAAAGCTTTTATATACATTAATAGAATAAAGATCCCTGAAGAGAAAAATATACCTAATACTATTTCTTGTTTAAATAAAATTAATCAAATATAAGAAATGAAGAAAACATACTTTCTTAAATGTAATTTGAAAAGTAGAGAAAATTAAAATTGCAATTCCAGATTATGTAGAGGCATTTTTAAAAGGAAATGTTAGCAGGCTACATGAAAAATATTTATGGGATTTCACAAAATTTGGATTGATGGTCAATTCTTAGAAGTGCAACTTTTTCAAATTAAAATTCTTGAAACAAAAGAACCAAGAATTTAACTAAAAAATTTATATCTTTTTTAAAAAACATAAATTTATTTAAAAAAAGGAAAAATGAAATTATCTTTTTAATCATGCCAAAATTAAACGAAGACATAGTCAACACTGAAATTTGTTGATGCATCAGAGAATGTTAAGGTCTTCAAATGATTAGCAGGTAGATGCAAAAAGGTACACTTGCATACAAATATTTAACTTCAGGAATTTACAAAAATTCAGGGCTTAAAGCAATGCAAAATGAGATTCTTGATTTTACTAATATACCAAGAAAACATTCATCTCCCAAATTAAATGATAAAAGAATAGCCAAAGGTTATAAGTAATGAATGGAAAATGAAAGCTGTGAAATAGAAATAGAAAATGACAAAAATTTATGTATATATGCAATATGTACACACATACATAAGATTTATCTAGAACATCATGTATTAAACCCTCAAAAATGATTAAGATATTTCTATTTTCTGTAATAATTTAGCATGTTACCAAATTTTCTTCAACGTAAATATATAATTTTTTCTGTAGCTTAATTTTTATCACAATATTCTATTTTTTTCCAAGAGCAAAAATTGAAATTTTCTTTTTCCTTTTTTAACTGTTTGGTTATGAATAAGATTCGCCAAAAATATTTACATCAGATCAGTTAGCATTTACATAACAATATCTATTATACTTTTAAAATTGTGCAAGAATATAAGCATTCTGATGATCCTGGTCAAATTTATTATTACTGCATTAAATTATTTCTATTCATCCTCTGACTGACCTTTAATGTACTATATGAATTTAAAATTATTTTTCTTGTACAGTTGAGGATACTAGATTTTTACTTTCAGTGACTTCCTAAGGGATATACAGCTAGTAAGCTGACAGATCCAGACCCTAAACACTGGATTTTTCAGGCAAAAGCAGCATTCTTTAAGATTGATGTATATTTTTCTCTACAAAATAAATTATTCCTGAGAATGCTTTTCATAATAGAAATCTCTGAAATTGGAATATGCATGGGAATTTCTATGATAGAATTTGAAGGATAGCATTACGTTTTAGTTTTTGTTGTTGCAGATTAGTTGCCCTTAGAAATACACACATTTAAACAACAGGTTTAACACATATTTTGTGGCTTCTAATTACTATGTGGAATTCTAAAAACATATTTTTTGAAATGTTCCCTCACATGTTGTCTAATAGAGAATCGCTCAACAGAAATTCAAGCTAATTAAATGATGCTACTGCATTTAGAGAATGAATACTCAAATAGGAAAGAAAGAAAAGGTACACTAAAATATTCAGCATCACTGACATTTCAAGTGCCTTGAGCCCTCACTCTTCTGCCTGACTTTGAGAGCATTTTTTACTTCTTTGTTCCTAAGACTATAAATGAGTGGACTCAGCATGGGGATCATCACAGTATAAAACACAGAGGCCACTTGATCCTTTCCAAGAAGTAGGACTTCTTTGGTTTTAAATAAGTAAATATTGTAGTGCCATAGAATATGGTGACTCCTAGGAGGTGGGAGGCACAAGTAGAGGAGGCTTTGCGTTTTCCTGAAGCGAAATTAATTTTCAGTATAGTGGACAGAATGGACCCATAGGACACAAATATTTTAAGAGACACCATTATGATTAAACCAGTGAGAATGATTATCATGATTTCAGTGTCATGAATGTCAGTACAGGACAGGGCTAAAATTGGTATTAAATTCCAGAAAAAGTGATAGATTACACTGGATTTGCAGAAATGCAAGCTGTTCATGTGAAGAACAATGACTAATGATTCCATAAAACCACCTCTGTAGGCCCCAGTTATGAGGGTGTGGCAGTCTCATTGAAATAACAACCTGGTAGTAAGAAGATTGCAGAGAGCAACATAGCAGTCATAGGCCATTGAAGAGAGAAAGAAAAATTCAGTGACACCCAAGAAGACAAAACAAAAACAAAAACGAACATTTGGGTGAAGCAAGCCTTGAATGTAATATATTTGTTAGAAGCCTCTCAGGTTTTAGGTGTGATGACGGTTGTAAAACTGAGGTCAAGGAATGACAGGTGACTGAGGAAAAAAGTACATGAGAGTGGGAAGCTAGAGATCCAGACGAATTATTAAAATCATCCCTGCATTCCCCAGCATAGTAATCAGGTATATCAGGAGAATCAGCATAAAGAGGACCTGCTGTATCTCTTCAGATTCTGTGAATCCCAGAAGGATGAAGTCAGGCACATTTGTGTTATTCCTACTTCATATAATATGGTTTACTATTGTAAACTATTGAGAAATCAAATGTGATACTTAGAATAAATGACTTCAAAACAGTTTTTTAAAAAATAGGAATGGTCTGGAATTTTTAAAAAAATTAGTTTAGTGATTTTAGAAATTCATAATAAAGAATAGTTTGCAGAATATGGCCGAAAAAAAATCTTAGTTTGACTGCCAAATATAAATTCAGTAAAAATAAACTTTTGGATATTGTAAAATAGGGATACATACATATTGTCTAATTAGAATGACTATGACACTGTTATAAATTCTTCTATTCATTAATACATTTATTTAGATTAAAATATTATATTTTAAGTATTATTATTATACACATTTTTTAAATGAAAAAAGGGCATGGAAATTAAAGTAACTTATCCATAGTCACAACCAATAAGTATTATTGCTTCTGTAATTCTACCAAAGTTAGTTGAGTCCAGAAATCATGCTTATAACATTATATTCCTATGCATATTTAATTTCAGAAAAAAAAGAGAGATTTAATGCATCATTTATTTTTATTTTGCATCCAATATTTTATAATAGAAATGTCAGATCAGAAGTTAAACCTTAGGTTCGTTAATATTATAGAGTACACATTATTATACATTTTCAGAAGATAGGTTTATTAACTGATTATATAATAAAAATTCCTCCAAAATTTGTATTTTCTACATTGTCTATTGCTTGATTTCTCTGATTCCATTAGTTCTATATTTCCATTTCTACAAATATTGGCATTACTTAGTTAAGACCTACATTATGTATACATGTTTATGCATACTTTCATAATAATATTCCCATTTTTTTTAGATAAACTTAAAAGTTCTAACTTGAAATTAATGCTTACCATGAGTCAAAGTTGTTGAAAAACTTTTTCCAGCATTATCTCTCTAGACATTTGTCAACCTCAAGTTTTTCTCACAAATAAAGTATATAAACCATATAAGGGGCTAGAAGTTTCTGCAATATGTTTGTTTCCTTTCAGATAACATAGGTTTAATTTTTTCTGCATGTATTTTTATTTTGCTTATTTGATATACAATAAATAAACAACCTAAATTTTTTTTTCATAACCTGTTCAAATATAAAGTTCACCTTGACATTTTGTCTTACAAGTGAACCAGGGAGCCACTGTGAACACAAGCAGAGCAGAAGATCCCTTACTTTTCATCCTGGTAAAGCCAAGACATCTCTTATATAGAGGTTTGCTGATAATGCCTTGTTTGTTCATCTCTGGAACCAATTTCCCAAGAAGATTGCTTGGCATGATTCCAAGGATAAAGATTCAAGGACTAATGCATCCATGTTATGTTAGTAACAGAGAGTTGCCTCTTAGAAGCCACACAATGTTGAGCAGCATTTTGGTATTCTCTTCTGATGCTCTAATTTATGACTGGGTAAAAGAGGAGGCATTTCTAGAGAAATTTAATTATTCTGTCACTGAAAGGCCAGATTATTTACCACCAAGGATGGATTACTCTATTTTTCCCAATGACACTATTATAGGATTAAACCTTATTATACATATATTATTATATTAAAAAAATGAAAAAAATGAAAATCATTCATAAATGTTATTATTTAGATGTATTTGCCTCCAAGTATTTTATTTTGTGCATGTAAAGCTTATTTATATGTATACTTATATGTTTATATAATTCTATTATGCTCAATTTTCAGTAATGTCATGGAATTATTATTAAATATTTATAGTATACCTTGACTTCTTTTACAATAAACTTTTGTAAAACGTACAGTTTCATTTATTTTGCTTTGACCAGTGCAGCATTACTAACTTCTTTTTAAGAGTGTGCGCCAGCTAATGAAAGGGAGTTTTTGAGGCATGACAAAAAATATGGTAGTGTTTTAACAGTCAGGTTTGGGAGTGTCAACTAACTCATTGACAAAGCACATGTAATATATTTAGCCACAACAATAGTTTTGCAATTTGCTCTATTAATTTAATTTATTGGCACTTGTTATATTAAAAGAAACATGTTAGAAGAAGGTAAAAATCTGTGCTGAGAGAGTACAGTTTTTATCATTATATTAAGGCCAAAAGCTTGCTTTTTCTATATACAACCAAGTGAAATGAATTCTCATGAATCTTTCATTAATTAATGATAGCAAAATCAATTTTCATGAAGATTTAGAAGCAACTAATACAAGAAATACTGTTTATAATTTAGAATTTTCAGAGGGAATTTGTTTGCATAGATCAAAATACTACAAAATAATATTTCATATATTAGATAAAGTTTGAATATACAATTCTTAAATTCATCAAATATTCAGTGATACTGTAAAAAGCTTATTTGAAGATTCAAAGGCCAGCATAAATTTATTTCACAATAGGGTCTCTTGGGGTTTAAGAGATTCTGTGTAAATGCCACCTCAATAGGGTCTGCTTCCTTCTTTCAAAATAACCATAAATGAGTTTTTCTTCTGGTCATTGAAACAAAGTTTTTAGAGACAATAACTGTATTTTCAAATAATGTAAGCAATAGTTGAAGAAATAATATTTCACAAAACCTTTTGTCTAATATTTTGCTGAATCTTTATTATTGGGATTCCAATATAACACCTCTAACCATAATAAAAAAAAAATTGTCAGGTGATCAGGAGTAAGAAATAGAAAGGAAATATGACTTATTTGCCTTACATTTCAACAAAATTTGAACTTTATCCAACAATTATTCAATGTCATTTATTAAAATATTATATTCCTCCTTTTATCTCATTTTTTATATATTTTGAAGCCCTTTTTAGGAATTTGATGGTATTCTGAAAAATTGCCTCTATTTTTATTACTTTACATTGTCCTTCATATCTCTGAAAACAGGCATCTACTCCTTTTAACAGTACTACTTTGCACAGCTTTATTCATTTGCTTATATTTTAGGAATACATTTTTATATCCTTTTAATATTCATCTATTCCTTTGTAATTTTTTTTTTTACTGGAGAATTTGTGTGTTTACAGAACAAATGTGCATAAAATACAGGATTCCCATACATCAACACACCACCAAAAAGTTGCAACTTGTGAGTGTGAAATATTGGTTACAATTGATGATGGCACATTTTAAAAATTGTAGTATTAACTAAAGTCCATGATTTATCTTAGTGTTCACTCTGTGTGGTGTAGTTCCATAGATTTTTAAAAATTTTTACACAGTATCTATATATACAATTTGACATTTCCTCCTGTTAATCATATTGATATACATACATACATATATATATTTCAATGCTATTATTTGAGTTCACAATATTGTGCTACCATCACCACCATCTATCACCAATACATTTCCATTATTCCTGTTAGGACCTATGTTTTACGCTTTAACTTCTTGTTTGTTATCCTCACCCTGTCCCCTGGTAATCTATATTCTAGATGCTTACTCGAAGAGTTTGCTTATTCTAATTTTTTTCGAATCAATGAGATCGTACAATATTTATCCTTTAGTGTCAGAATTATTTCAATCAACATGATATCTTCAAGGTTCATTTATGTTGCTGCATTTATCAATATTTCATTCTTTTTTCAATTGAATAATATTTAATTTCTTGATTTCTGAATTCTTAATTCAATTCCATTGGTCCATATGTCTATCCTTGTGCCAGCACCATAGTGTTTTTATTTCTGTGGCATTGTAATAAGTTTTAAGTAAGGAAGTGTGAGTCCTCCAACTTCATTCTTCCTTTTCAGGATGGCTTTAGATTTTTGGGGCCCCTTCCGCTTCCATATAAAAATGAAGACTGTCTTATCAATTGACATCTTAATCCTATTTAGTCTTCCAATCCATGAATACAGAATGCTTTCCATTTAAGTCAACCATTTCATCCAGGTTATCTAAATTATAGACATTACATTTTTTCATATTATCCTCTACAGTCCTTTTTCTTTCAAAATAATAATGTCACTCTTTTCATTTCAGTTTTATTATTTGTATTCTTTATCATTTTTTCTCTTTCATTCTAGCTAAATATTTGCCAATTTTATGGACCTTTTCAAAAACCAACTTTTGGTTGTGTTGATTTTGTCTATTGTTTTGTTGTTTTTGTTTGTTGCTATTTCATTTATCTCTGTTCTAATATTTATTTCCTTCCTTCTGCTCCTTTGGAATTTAGTTTGTTCTTCATTTTCTAGTTCATCCAATTTTGAGGTTAGGTTTATGATTTCAAGTCTTTCTTCTTTTTTAATATATGCATTTAGAATGATAAATTGCCCTCTCAGAACTGCCTTTGTGGCATCCTGTAAGTTTGGGTATGTTGTAGTTTCATTATCATTCACCTCAAGATATTTCTGAAATCACTTCTGTTTCCTTTTTAACATTGGTTGTCTAATAATATGTTGGTTACTTTTCACATATTGTGAATTTTCCACTTTTTCCTATTGACTTCTAGCTTCATTCTGTTGTTGTTGGAAAATATACATTGCATTATTACAATATATTTGAATTTATTGGGACTTGTTTTTTGACCCAACATATGATCCTACTGAAGACTGATTTATGTATTTTGAGAAGAATGTGTGTTCTGTTTTGGTCTTGTGAAGTGTTCTATATATGTCAGTTAGGTCTAGTTAGTTTAGAGTATCATTGAAGGCTTGTACCTCCTTATTGATGTTCTGGCTAGTTGTTCTATTCATTACTGAGATTGGTGCATTAAACTCTCCTACTATTAATGTAGAACTGCCCATTTCTCCCTAAAATTTATCAGTATTACTTTATATGTACTCGTGTTCTACTGTTATGTGCACATAATATTCATAATTCTTACATCTTCCTGTTGAATTGCCCTGTTAGCAGTATATATTGACCGTTTGTCCCTCTTAACTGATTTTGACTTAAAGTCTATTTTGTCTTATATTAGTATAGCCACCTCAGCTCTCTTTTGGTTATTACTTGCATGGCCATTTTTTTCTGAATGTTCACCATCAACCTACCAGTATCTATGAATTTTAAGTGTGTCTCTTGCAAACAGCATATATTAGGACCATGCTTTTTTATGCATTCTGCGAATCTCTGCTTTATGGCTGGATAGTTTAGTCCATCTGCATTTAAAGTCACTGCTGATAATGCAGGACTTTTTTTCTACCATTTTCTCTTTAGCTTCTGTAGATCTCACACCTTCCTTGTTCCTCACTTCCATTAATGGTTACTTTTCAAATTTTTTTTAAACTTCATTTTTAAAGGAGTTTTAGATTACAGAAAAGTTACAAAGAAAATATAGGGCAATCCCATATGCCCGACCACCTCTCCCTCTCACATTTTCCCCTATTAATAACATCTTTCATTCGTGTGATAAATTTGGTATATTTGATGAACAAATACCGAAACATTGCTACTAAACATGGTCTATATTTTACATTATGGTTTACACTCTGCACTGTACAATTGTGTAAGTTTTGACAAAATGTATAATGGCTTGTATCTGTCATTGGATTATCATGCAAAGCAATTCCAGTGTACCCAAAATGCCCCTTGTTACACCTTTTTCTTCCTTCCCCCTTCCCACACAATTTCTGTTGACAACTATCTTTAGATCAATGTTTTAAGTTCTTCCATTCCTGGTATAATAATAAGTCTACTTTGGTCCATAGTTGCATTCCTCCCTTGTATTTGTTCAATCCTCAATCTTGATTTTTGAGATGGTGATGTCAACTTTGCTTCCACTTGAGAGAAGGCTTAGGTCCCATGGGGCAGATGGATGGAACTGTCTTGATTGCAGTTTTAGATAGTCTCTGTTTTTTGGGATGTGTTTACCATCATCATCCTTTTGTTAGTTGTCCTGTTGAGTCTGATGAACTGGAGAGTAAGTCTTGGCTACAACTCTGCTGAGATTCAGTGCTTAACTGGCATATGAACAGAATGAAGATTTTAATCTCTGGGACATATATTTAAAAGTATAGGTTTCATAATAGGTTCAAATAAAAGAGTGAGAAGAGCCATGTGTAGGAAATTATAAATAAGTCTAATTCTGTTTCTTTTGTAAAAAATTTTATTTAATTTTTTTTCAAAGATTCTTAGATTATACAAATGTCACATAAAAAAATATAGAAGGTTCCTATATGTACGGCTCCCCATACCTGCCACATTTTCCCACATTAACAGCATCCTTCTTTAGTGAGGTACATTCATTGAAATTGATGAACACATTTTGGAGCATTGCCATTAAGTGTGAATTAAAGTTTACATTGTAATTTACTCTCTCTCATACATAATTCTGTAGGTCATGGCAAGATTTATAATAGCCTCTATCTGTCATTGCAATGTCATTCAGGACAATTCCCAAGTCCCAAAAATGCCCCTTTATTACACCTGTTTTTCCCTCTCCCTGCTCTCAGAACCTCCAATGGCCACTGCCTCCACATCAATGATATAAGTTATTCTATTGCTAGAATCACAATAAGTCTATAGCAGAATACCAGTAAGTCAACTTTAGTCTATAGTTCATTCCCCAATCCTGAGGATTCTGGGATGGTGATGGCTAATCCACCTCTAATTGAGAGGGGACTGTGATACCGTAAGGCCAATGGGCGGGACTGTCTTGCTTGCAGTTGTAGACTCTCTCCGTTCCTTGGTATGATAGTTGTCCATCATCACCTCCATGTTCGTTGTCCTGGGTGAGACAAATGAACTGGAGAGTAGGAGTTGCAACTCCGATGAGATTCATGGCCCAGCTCTCACATGGTTAACCCAAAGATTTAAGTTTCTTGGATATACACCTCTATAACTGCTGATCCCAAAGAAATAAAGAGTATCATAAGAGGATACTTTGAAAACTTGTATGTCAACAAGATGGATAACTTAGATGAAAGCTTCAAATTCCTAGAAACTCACAAATAGCTTACGTTGATGGTAATGATTCCTGAGGTTACACTTAGGCACGTCTCAGGAGGACCTCACCAGCTGCCACAGTAAACAATGCCTCAAGTGGGAGGAGGGAGAGCTCCTGATGGCTCTAGAGACATGTGGACACTATAAGCAGGGCACCCAACTTCAGGGAAATTGGCACCCCATCAGTGGGCTTTAACTGAGTTAATCTTCTGTTTCAATTTGGAAACAGGTTAACATATATTCCAAAGTAAGGCCCACTGATGAGGTGTTGATTTCCTGAGGTTGAGAGCCCCCTTGTTGCTTGAGGCATTGTTTACTATGGCAGTTGGTGAGGTCCTCCTGAGACGTGCATAAGTGTAACCTTGGGAATGATTACCATCATCATAAGCTGTTTGCGAGTTTCTAGGAATTTGTCCATTTCATCTAAGTTATCCATCTTGTTGGCATACAATTTTTCAAAGTATACTCTTATGATACTCTTTATTTCTGTGAGACCAGCAGTTATATCCACTCTTTTATAAAAATGTTTTTGTATTTGCATCCCCTCTCTTTTTTTCTTTGTTAACCCAGCTAAGGGTTTGTCAATTTTATTAATGTTCTCAAAGAAACAGCTTTGGGTTTTGTTAACTTTTTGAAATGTTTTTTATTCTCAATTTCATTTAGTTCTCCTCTAATCTTTGTTATTGCCTTCTTTCTTCTGGCTTTGGAATTAGTTCATTGTATTTTTTCTAGTTCCTCCATGTGTGCAGTTAGATCTTCAATTTTAGCTCTTTCTTCTTTTTTAATGTAAGCATTTATGGGTTTATTGTTGCATCCCATAGATTTTGATATGTTGTATTCTTATTTTCTATCATTTCAAGGTAGTTACTAATTTCTTTTGTAAGTTACTCCTTGACCCACTGGTTGTCAAAAGTGTGTTAACTTTCATATCTTTGTGCCTATTATGGTTCTCTGCCCCTTATTAATTTCCAGCTTCTTTCCATTGTGGTCAGAGAAATTACTTTGTATAATTTCAATCTTTCTGAATTCTTTGACATTTATTCTGTGACCTACCATGTGGTCTGTCCTAGAGAATGATGCATGTTTGCTTGAGAAGAATTTATAGCCTGTTGTATTTGCATGTATTGTTCTGTATATGTTCATTAGTTCCAGATCCTCTAACATATTATTCGAGGTCTCTGTTTTTTTATTGAATCTCTGTCTAGATATTCTGTCTAATGTTGATAATAGTGTATTAAAGTCCCCCACTATAATTGTAGTGGCATCTATTACTCCACTTAGTTTTTCCAATGTTTGCCTCATGTATTTTGGGGCACCCTGATTCTTTCTTCTTGATCGATTACCCCTTTTATTAATACATAATGTCCTTCTTTGTGTTTTATAATAGTTCTGCATTTAACATCTATTTTTTTCTGATATTAGAATTACTACTCTCTCTGATTTTTAGTTATTTTTTTTAATGTAAAATTGTTCTCCAACCATTCAATTGCAAATTCCTTCTGTCCCTGGGTCTTGTATACACCATATAGATGGGTCATATTTCCTTATGTAGTCTGCCATGATGCAGTACTTACATTGGCCAATTTTTCTTTAGGTTAACATGTCATATTTTGTTTTTATTTCTCTTTTTATCCTTTTAGTTACTCTTATTAATAATTTTCCTTTCTACAATCTCCTCCAATTCTCTCTGTTGTGTTTTTTTTTTCTTCTTCTGTTCATCCAGCAGAACTCCCTTTAGTATTTCTTGTAGGACAGCATTCTTGTTTACAAACTTTCTCATTTTCTGTTTATCTGTGAGTATTTTGAACTATCCTTCAAATTTCAATGTCAGCTTTGCTGGAAACAAAATTCTTGGCTGGCAGGTTTCTTTGTTTTTGTTTTTCCGTATAGCATCTTAACTATTTCATTCCACTTCCTTCTTGTCTTCATGGCTTCAGATGAGAAATCAGTGCTTAATCTTATCAAGCTTGCCTTATATGTGATGGATTTCTTTTCTCTTGCTGTTTTCAGAATTCTCTTTCTCTTGAGTGTTTGACTATCTGATAAGTATGTGTCTTGGGGTAGGCCTGTTAGTGTTTACACTCTTTGGAGTGCACTTCAATTCTTGCACATGTACCTCCATATCCCTCATAAGAGATGGGAAATTTTCATTCATTATTTCATTCAACACTTCTTCTGCTGCGTTTCCCCACTCTTCTCCCTCTGGGATGCCTAAAATGCATATGTTTTGCATTTTTTGTTATCATTCAATTCCCTGAGTCCCTGCAGATTTTTTTCTATCTTTTATCTATCTGTTTTTCTCTCTGTGCAATTTCAGATGTTCTATTTTTGATATCACTATTTCTTTCCTTTGCCTATTCAAATCTACTGTTATGTGCTTCCAGCATATTTTTAACTTCTTGTATTGTGCCTTT
The DNA here is from genome assembly GCA_029593785.1 of Cabassous unicinctus. Classification (NCBI taxonomy): domain Eukaryota; kingdom Metazoa; phylum Chordata; class Mammalia; order Cingulata; family Chlamyphoridae; genus Cabassous; species Cabassous unicinctus. Next base: position 57,712 of record JAQZBX010003318.1, read on the forward strand.
CATTATTATCAGATCTGTTACATTTACATGCATGTTTACAATTACTTCTGTATATTCCTCCAGTGTCTTCCTAATATCCTTTATCTAAACCTTCATTTCATTAAGTTGATTCATGATATTAGTTTGGACACCCTTGAATAGTATTCCATGTTCAGTATCTCCTTCTGCTTATTGGTTTGTACATTAGACTGATTCATGTCTTCCTGTTTCTTAGTATGGCTTGTAATTTTTTGCTGGTGTCTAGGCATCTGTTTATCTTGATGGGATTTTTCAGTTGGTTAGCTTCTCTTTCTACTTTAAGGTTTTATTTCACTTTGTTTTGCCACTTGGTTCAACTTATTCTATATCTTTGTATTTGTCCACATTCCCCCCAAAATATTAAGATCATAAAAAAGGAAAACAAAAAGAAGAAAAAAAGAATAATAGTAATAATAATAATTAATAATAAAAGGATGGAAAAGGAGCTATAAAAAAGTCAGGAAAAAAGTAAGCAATGAGAGTAAAAAACTCATAAAAAATAAAAAGGAATATGAATTTAAAAGGTGGAATTAAAAAAGGAAACAGGAAAAAAATATAAGACCAGAAAAATGAGAAGAGAAGAAAAAAATATGAAGACCAAACAATAGAAAGTGGAATGAAAGAAAAGGAACAGAAAAGGGAAAAATGAGATAATGAAAAATATATATAAAATAAGGAGAGAAAAGAAAAAAATGAAGAAAAATGACAAAAAAAGGGGAGGGGGGAGAGGAAAGAGGCCTCCCTATCTGGCCACTAGCCACCATCTCAGGCTGCCAGTGCTTACCAATTTATCACTCTGTGGCCCGCCCTTCTCAGGTAAGGTACTCGGGTGTATAGAAAAAATTAAAAATAATTTATACATGGAGTAAAAAAAAGTAAAAAACCTAAAATAAAATCTCATTCTAAGTTCCCTGTCACAAAACTGCTGGTCCCACAACTTCCCCCACCCTCAAGCAACTGGCTCTGTGCCTGACAACCCCCTGAGTCACTCTCTGGCTCCCTTCTTTTCTGGCTCTTTGGGCTGCTACTAAACGCCCCATTTCCTTCAGGCCATTTGGACTTCTGATGGCTTGCCAGTTGCCTCTCCTGTCTCCCCTCTCAACCAGGCTATTAGGTGCCTGTCAACCCACCCCCTTCCTGATCCAGTTCCTCTCTCTGCCAGGGCTGGTGTGTGTGAAAGAAGCCTGCCTCATCAGCTTCCCTTTCCCCTCACCCTGGAACTGCTTCATTGGCTGGCATTGTTCCTTTTCCTAGGAACTGGCTGCGATCAAGTCTGCCCATCCTATAAATCTCCACCCCAACTCTTCTCTCCCCGTAAAATGGCTGGGTACAGGTCCCTATACCTTTCTGCCCCATAGTTCCCCCACTTCAAGAGCCTGCTGGGCACTGTGACACACCTTTGGTTGCCTGGTGTCTTTCCTCACTCTCTGAGGTGCCTGAGAGCTGGTCTGTCAGCTAAATCACTTTCCAGCTTGTGTCTCACTCTGAGCTGGCTGTGTGCTGGCTTGCCTATCATATTTCCTATAGCTTCCCTCTCCCCAGCAAAGAGGTTCCCCCATCTCTAACTGCCCTCTCCAATTGCCTCCCGATCCTGTGGCTTCCCTTCTCTCTGACTATCTTCCAGAAATTTCTGGAGGATGAGTGCAGCCTGCCATTCCCTACTCATCATCTTGGATCTCCACTAATGCTTACTTTTATATATATTTGAATTTTTGTGTTGTAGCATATTGAGTGTCTTCTCATTTTTTTAAGATATGTTTTTCTTCTATTTTCCTTGTGGTTTTTGGGGGTTAAAACTTGACATCATAAGTATACAACAATCATATTTGGTTTGACACGAATGTTACTTCAATGTCATGCACCTATACTTTTCCTATACCACTCTTGTACTTGTTACCACTTATATCTTTCTACATTTTATGTCCAAAAAAAGCTTTATCATTACTTTTATGCATTTGCCTTTTAGCAAGTATAGGAAGTAAGAAGTGAGATTATAAGCCAAACAACACATTATAATAATAAAGGTGATGACAGTTATGCAAATAGTTACATTTACCTTAGGTGTTCATAACTTTATGCCACATTGAACCACTTTCTAGGGCTCTTTCCTTTCTTTCTTAGGATCTCCCTTTAGCATTGCTCATAGAGCGTGTCAAGCGGTGATGACCTCTTAACACTTGTTTATCTGAGAATTTCTTAATCTTTCCATCATTTTTGAAAGACATTCTTCTGGTTATAAAATTTTTGGCTGGCAGTTATTTTCTTTTAGCATGTGAAGTATGTCAACCCACTGTCTTTTGGCCTCCATGGTTTCTGATGACAATTCATCACACAATCTCATTGGTACTCCCTTATTCTTTTGTCTTGCAGCTTTTGGAAATCTCCCCTTGTCTGTTACATCTTACAGTGTGAGAAGTATATGAGGGAGTACACTTTTCTTCATGTTTATCCTGTTTGGGATTCTCTGAGGTTCATGGATGTACAAATACATGTATTTTGCTAATTTGGGGAAGTTCTATCAATATATCATGACACTAGTACAAAGTTAGACATAAAGACCATTGGAGTTGAATTGGGAGTTCAGGAATAACCCTTTATGTCTATAGGCAATTGATTTTTGACAGGGCTGCCACATTCACTCAGTGATGAAAGAATAGTTGCTTCATCATTTGGTGTTGGAAAAAATAGAGTTTCCCACAACCCACCTTATTATTTTATTCTTTTATAAACCCCTCATGGTATCCATAGGTGCCTAGCTCCTCCAAGCACCCCACAGCCACCAGGCACGTCGTAGGGAGGCTCTTGGTTGGGTTCTCAGGGGAATGAGAACATCATAGCAAGAGACTAGGCAGTGGCCAATGATGTGGAAGAGGAGACTGGCAGAGAATCCTGGTCACTGGGAGAGGGAAACTGGAATGCATTTGCCCATTTTTTAATCAGTTCATTTGTCCTTTTATTGTTGAGCTGTAGGAACTCTTTATATATCATGGATATTAGACTCTTGTCAGATGCGTGATTTCCAAATATTTTTTGCCATTCAATAAGCTGCCTTTTTAACCTCTTCACAAAGTCCTTTGAGGTCCAAAAGTGCTTAATTTTTTTAATAATATATAATCACTGAGTGATGTGACTTTATTTATTTTTTTGCTTCTTTTATTAGAGAAGTTGTGAACTTAAAAAACAATCATGCATAATGAGCAGAATTCCCATACAATACCCTCCACCAGTGTCTTATATTGTCATGGAACATTTGTTACAGATTATGAGAGAACATCATCAGACCATTACCACTAACCATGTTCTAAAGCATAAATTTGGTATACTTTTTTCCATACCACCCTCTTACTAACATAGCAGTTCTTTGACATTGATGCCAGAATATTACAATATTGCTGTTAACTATAGTCCCTAAACTACATTAATTACATTAATTGTATTTTCTCATGTATCTCCATATTCTTATCACCTTGTAATAATGATGCATCTTTGTTCTAGTTCATAGAAGAACATTTTTGTGTTTGTACTATTAACCACAATACTTATCCCCTCTGGGATCATTTTGTGATTCCGTCCCTAGATTATTCTCTAGATTTCTTTCAAATGACATTTACAACCCTAGATTTCCCCTTGCAGTCACAATCCCGTTTTTAAACCAGCTGTGTTAGTTATATTCACTATAATGTGTCACCATCAGTTCTATCCATTTCCACACTTTTACATCAAGCTAATTAAAAATTCTACATATATTAAGCATCAGTACCCCTTCTCACCCTTCATCTTATCTCCTAGTAACTTATGCTTTAGATTTTAAGTCTATGTGTTTATTCTTCATATGTAGTTCATATTAGTGACATTATGCAATATTTGTCCTTTTGGATCTGGCTTATTTCACTGAGCACAATGTCTTCAAGTTTCATCCATGTTATCATATGTGTCCCAATTTCATTTCTGCTTCCAGAAGCATAGTATTTCATCTTATGTATATACCACTTCTTGTTTATCCATTTGTCGGTTGTTGGACACTGTTTGTTTCAATCTTTTGACAACTGTGAATAATACTACTATGAACATTTGTGTGAAAATGTTTGTTCATATCAATTTTCAGTTCTTCTGGATATATTCCTAGTAGATGGATTGCTGTATCATTTGGTGGTTTTTTCTTTAGCTTCCTGAGGAATTGCCCAATTGTCTCCTACAGAGGATGCACCATTCTACATTCCCACCAGTGAAGGCCTCCAGTGGCCACCAGCTCCACATCAATGTTGTCCTTTCTTCCATTGCTAGAATCACAATATGTCTATAGTAGCATACCAGTAAGTCCACTCTAGTCCATAGCTTTTCCCCCAAGCCCAAGGATTCTAGGATGGTGATGTCCATTCCACCTCCTATTGAGAGGGCACTTTTATTGTTTAGGGAAGATGGATGGGACTATCCTGCCTGCAGCTGCAGACTATCTCTGTTCCCTGAGATAGCTGTTGTGCATCATCATCTCCCTGCCAGTTGTCCTGGGTGGGTCCAATGTGCTATAGAGTAGGTTTTGCAGCTCTGCTGAGGTTCTGGGCCCAGCTGGCACATGGACAACCCAAAGACCTGTGTCTTTGGACATACCCCTACAAAGTCCATCATTAAGTATAGGTTTAAATAGAAGGGACAGATGAGCCATGTGCAGGGAAGACATAATTGAGTCCAACTCTGTCATTCTCAGGAACACAAATTCCAAAGTAGGGCCCACTAGCAAGGAACCAAACTCTAGAGCTATCTGCCCTGACAATAGGACCTGGGAGCCTCCAGAGCTCTCAGGAGCCACACTATTTGAAATAGTATCCAATTTGGAAGTCTATGAGATCCTGCTGAGATGTGCATAAGCGTTACCTCTGGGAAGAATTCCTGACTCACATTGAAGTCTCTTAGCCACACACACTCATTTGTCTTTACCCTTTCCCCCTTTTAATTGAGTTTTTTTTCCAGTTGCATTGCTAGTTGGTGCTTGGTAGCAATCCCTTGGTGCCAGGGAGGCTCATCCCCAGGAGTTATGTCCCATGCTGCAGGCAAGGTAATGCCTTCATATGCTGAGTTTGGCTTACAGAGAGGCCACATTTGAGCACAGAAGTGCTTGATTTTGAGGAGGCCTTCAATTTATCTATTTTTTGTTGTTGTTGCTCATACCTTGGGTGTAAGGTTAAAAAAACCTGCCTACCTCAAGTACCTTTAGATGTGTCCCTACATTATCTTCTAGGAATTTTTTTATGTTTAGGTCTTTAATCCATTTTGACTTGATTCTTGTATAGGAAGTGAGATAGAGGTCCTCATCACCATTTGTTGAAGAGACTATTCTGTCCCAGAAAAGTGGACTTGTTAAGCTTATCAAAATTCAGTTGACCAAAGAGTTGAGGGTCTATTTTGGAACTTTCAGTTTGATTCCATTGATCAATGTGTCTATCTTTATGCCAATACCATGCTGTTTCAACCACTGCAGTTTTAAAATACTCTCAAAGGTTAGGAAGCCTCTATCATAGTATCCTCTTAAGGTCCTTTTTTTTCTCTGGGGTGGATACATAATGTCTCCCTTTAATTCATGATTTTTAAAATTTGTGTCTTCTCTCTCTTTTCCTTTCTTACTCTTGCTAAGAGTTTGTTGATATTTTTCTTTTTTTCTTTTCCAAATAACTGGATTTTGGGTTTGTTGATTTTCTCTATTTTTTTCCTCCCTTTCATTTATTTCTGCTCTAATTTTTGGTATTTCTTTCTTCTTGCTTTGGAATTAGTTGCTGTTCTTTTTTCAATTTCTCTAGTTGTTAGTTAGACTTTGATTTTATCCCTGTCTTCTTTTTAAATGCAGGCATCTAGAGCTAAAAATTTACCCCTCAGCACTGCCTTTACTGTATCCCATAAGTTTTGATATGGTGTGTTCTCATTTTAATTTGTCTTGAGATTTTTACTAATTTCTTTTGCAATTATTTGACCCACTGATTGCTTAGGGCCTCCATATATTTGAAATTTTTCCTTCTTGCCTATTATTGAGAATTTTGTTATTTGTGTACATATGGTCTATCCTTGAGAAGAATCCATGAGCACTTGAGAAGAATGTATAACCTGAAGATTTGGGGTGTAATGTTCTGTATATATCTTCAGGTCCAATACAATTATCTTATTTTTCACATTCTCTGTTTCTTGTTGATCTTCTGTCTAGTTGTTCTATCTATTAATGTGAGTGGCATATTGAAGACTCCAAATATTATTGTAGAGATGTTTATTTCTACTTTCAGATATGCCAGGGCACCAGGGTTAGGTGCACGGATATTTATGTCTGTTAGTCTTTCCTGGTGGATTGTCCCTTTTATTAATATATAATGGTCATCTGCATCTCTTATCACTATTTTTTGCTTTTATAGTCTGTTTTCTCTGACACCAGTATAGCTATCCCCACTTTCTTTTGGTTACTATTTGTGTGAACTATCTTTTTCCAACCTTTCATTTTCAATGTATTTGCATCCTTGAGTCTAAGGTGATTCTCCTGCAGACAGCATATGGATGACTTATTTTTTCTTATGCATTCTGTAAGCCTATGTCTTTTGATTGGAGAGTTTAATACACTAATATTCAATGCTATTACTATAAAGGCATTACTTACTTCAGCCATTTTATCCTTTGGATTTCATAAGTCATACCTTACTTTTGTCCATGTTTTTACTTTTTCAGTTAGCCTTTGTGGAAGTTTGAGATAATTTTATGAATCCCAAAAAGAAAAAGATTATGTTTGCACACTAATTTATTCCTCTGGTGTGTGATACTCTTTGATTACATTAAATTCAGTTTAAGTGTCTGATTATATTACCTATTATGATTAGGAGTTTTGATTTGACTATGTCAGTGGGCATGACTCATGTTGAGTGCCTGCCCCATTGCTAGGTCTGGTATAAAAGGGCATTCTCACAGACATACAGGAAGAGAGAGCTTTGTCATTTTTTATCCTAACATATGACAGAAAGGAGAAGTCTCAAACAGCTGAGACTGATATAGAAGGCCCATAATAAACAAGCCTAGGCCAAGAAAGAAGACAACAGGATCACTTAAGTATGAAGCTACAAGAGGCTGGGCCCATGGAGCCTCAGGAGGAAGAGGAAGCACAGAAGGAAGATAGAAACCAGGTAGAGATTGGTGACCGTCTTGCTTTAATACACGGTAACTGACATTGGTGAGAGAGCACACTTGAATCAGACTGTTTATGGCCTTGTAACTGTAAGCTTTTACCCTAAATAAATTTTATAAATGCCAACAGATTTCTGGTATTTTAAATATGCAGCTCTTTGGCAGACCAATACACCCTTTCTGATAGTCTTCACTTCTATACTCTCCTCCAAGCCTCTCTCTCTTCTCTTAATTCTTTTCTAGTTGCAGAACTCCCTTTAGTGTGTTTCCTGCAAAACTGGATTCTTGTTTAAAAACCTTCTTCATTTCTGTTTATGGGTGAATATTTTAAACTCACTGTCATATTTGTAAGACAGTTTTGGCAAATAAAGAGTTCTTGGTCTGCAGATTTCTCTTTCAGTACCTTAATTATATCATACTGCTTTCTTGCCTCCATGGTGTCTGAAGAGAAACCCACACTAAGTCCCCTGTATGTGATGTTTCACTTTTCCCTTGCTGCTTTCAGAATTTTCTCTTTATCTCTGATGTTTGTCATTCTGAATATTATGTGTCTTGGGGTAAGTCTACTTAGATTTATTCTAATTGGAGTATGCTGTGCTTCTTGGATACATATATTCATGTCTTTCATGAGGCTGGGGAATTTGGGGCCATTATTTCCTCAAATAGTCTTTCTGCCACTTTTCCCTTCTTGTCTCTCTCTGAAACTTCCATAACATATATGGTGGCTTGCTTCATGTTATCATTCTACTCCCTCAGGCCCTGCTCAATTTTTTCCATTCTTTTTTCTGTTTTTCTCTTTTCGATTTCAGTTGTGCTTTCCTCTATATCACTGATTCTTTCTAACATGGATTTAAATCTATTGTTATGTGCTTTTATTGTATTTTTAATCTCACTTATTATACCTTTCATTCTTATAAGCTCTGTTACTTTTTTCTATCCAAGATTTCATGAGGTTGCGATTTCCCTCTTCCTCGGGGGGTGCAACGGTGGAAGAGGAGACCCAGTGCTGGTGGCCCGGCTGGCGTGTGGGGGAATCCGGTGTGGAGGG
>JAQZBX010003319.1:0-65914 GCA_029593785.1 Cabassous unicinctus
CTTTGGGAACATATAAGAGATAACCTGACCAGGTCTAGGGTTGGAGAAGAAAATCCAAAAACAACAATGGGGATCCTATCTTACCTCCCATCCCCAAAATGAATGAAGTCTGAGGTAATTACTTTATTCAATCATCAACCAAGGGCTAGGCCAGGATGTATATTGGTGGACTAAATCAGACACAGTTCTGCTCTCATGGCGTATATAATCTAGTAGGCAGTATAGACATTAACCAAATTAAGTCAGATACAAGTTCATAATTGTACATTATGATAAATCTGATGAAGGGAGAAGGAAGAGTTCTAGAAGAATAATTAATGAATGGGGTGTGTGTGGGAGAGGGTAGGTCCGGGTGGGGAAGGAAGTACCCATGAGGCTGAGGAAAAACCTCTAAGGAGAAGGGTTATTTCAAATAGTGTTTGAAAAATAAACGGGAGTACAGAGAGGGTTCAGGGGAAGAATTTGAAGCAGAGGGAAGAGCCTGAAGACAGAATGAGTTTTGATATGTTCCAGAAACTAAAAGAGGATAGAAGTGCAATGAACAAGAGGATAGAGAGGTGCTAGGTGACGCTGGAGAAGAGCCAGGACATGCAAGGATTAGAGAGCCACGCTTAGAATTTGAAATGTTAGTAGTGTAGAGAGACCCTGGAGGGCATAAACAAGAAACAGCCTGTCTGATGTGGTGATTGAGAAAAGCATTCGGGCTGTTGAATGGAGAATGATGTGCAATCATGAAAAAGATAGCACAAGATTATAGGAAGGAGAGGAGAGAGAAGAGGAAGGGAAGGAAAGGGAGGACAGGGGAGGGGAAGGGAAAAGAGGATACATGACTGGAGTAGCTCACGTGTGGCAGAAACTAAGGATAAAAGATTTGTTTATTGTTTAATATTTTCCTTAACATTTGTTACAACACCTGCCCCCCAAGCACCTAAAACGTGGTTGGAGAAAAACGCTCCTTTCTGACTTGTCCCACTTGATACTCATGATTATAACCACAAATAATCCTACTGCATTTCCCTAGTGCATTCATTTTTCACTCTCCTAGATAAGAGACCAAAAAACCATAGCCCGTGGGTCAAACTGGCTCTCTGCCTGTTTTAGAAAATAAACTTTTATTGAAGTACAGCCATGCTGATTCGTTTCTTTATTGCTATGGCTGCTTGTATAATATGAACAGAAGTTGGGTAATGTGACAGGAACTGTATTGCTCATAAAGTGTAAAATATTTACTATATGGCTCTATACAGAAAAAAATTAAAAATAAAAAGCTTGCAGCCCTTTGTCTTAGGTGACAATATCAAACTGCAATACCTTCTTAAATCTATACAAGTAGATTCTTCACTCCTTCACTTACTGAAAGGCATTGCTTCAGATATTTCTCTCTCTTTCTCTTCCTTTCTCTGTTGCTTTCTCTACTGTTTCATCAATGTTTCCTTCTCTACTGGATTATTCCTTAAAAATAATTACCCCATCTTTGATCTCAAATCTCCCTTGAGCCATTCCCAATGTCTCCTTTTCCTGTTCCCTTTTTACCTTGTCGAGAATTGCATGAAACAGTTGTCTACACTTACTGTCTCTATTTCTACTTCTTTCATTCAGTTTTGAAATAATTCCAAATTAAGTTTTTGTCTGTAACACTACAATAATAATATTCTTGTCAGTGTCAGTAATCGTTTCCTTGTCAGTCAATTCATTGGTCAATTCTCACTTGCCCTCTAAGCAACATTTGACAACACTCGTCATTCTTTCTTTCTTGAGTCATTTTCTTTACTTATCTTCTCAAAACCTTCTTGATTATAGTCTTACTTTTGGTCATCTGATTTCCTATATCCTTTTGTCCCTCTGTGAGATTATTCTCTTTTTATTAGAGAACTTGTGGATTTACAGTACAATCATTCATAAAATACAGGATTCTCATATACTGCACTATTATTGACACCTTGTGTTGGTGTGGGCCATTCTTTCTAGCATCTAATTTTTTTACAATCTTGTAAACATTGTTGCCACAAGACTTAGATATCTCTTTCACCTCCTCTCCATCTACATAGTCAGGCTGCAATTTGGAAACTCAGTGAAGGTTACATTGAATTCTCCTGGAAAGCTTTTCTGGCTGAAGTAGCTATAGAAATTCTTTTTTCTGAAATCCTGAGTTCTCCAATAAGGGCTCCAGCTGGTTGGATGAGAAGACTCCTCTCATGGATGAAGGCAATCTCCTTTGTTTGTAGGTATAATTAGCCACAGATGCAATCACCTAATTAATTAGTTATATCCATCTACAAAATACCCTCACAGTAGCAGTCAGGCCAATGCTTGCTTGACCAAACAAACAGACACCATAATCTAGCCAACTTGATATGTGAAATTAACCTATACACTGACTCCTATATTTAATTTTTTGAACTCTTGATTCATATATTTCTAGGCTATCAATTGACAATGCAAATTAATTTTTTCCAAAAACAAATTAATTCTTGATTTCTTCCAAAAATCTACTGCTCCTCATTTTGGTGAATGGCACTTATATTCTTCTAGTTGCTCAGGCCAAAAGCCCTGAAGTTTTTCTTGGATTCTCTCTTTCAAATGCAGATCAATCCATCAGCAAATCCTATCAGCTTTGCTCACAATATATCTAGTACTCAACCAAACTTCCCAGCTTATCTGCTTCTACTATATTCAAGTCATTGTCTTTTACCTGGATTGTTATAAGAGCTTTCTATATGGTCTCTCTGCTACCACCTTTACCTTCTGTCTTCTATTTTCCACACAGCTGTCAGAGTGATACGATTTAAATACTCAAACTCTCCAATGGCTCCATAAGACATCCACATAAACACTAAATCTTTATCTTGTATAATAGTCAGGGTCTCAACAAGGAACAAATGGCACATTCAAATTAGCAATTTTTGGAGAGTTTAATAAAGGTTCTATAATAAAATTATGGGCAAAACAAAAGGGAAGCATCAAAGATAATGCAGGACAATAGGATTGGTGACATTAGAAGCCATTAGAAGCCTAGGACTGAAGCATGAAGGGAGGAAGCATTTTTTGGAACCCAGAGATAGAAAGGGCCACATGTCAAGAGATGTGACCTTCAGTCAAGAGGCAAAGACAGCCTGATGCAAACGTGGAGAAAGAGTTGAGGGATTAAATATCTCAATTTTATCCTTCTTCCTCCCTCTAATATTCTCTATATGTTTTCCACTGGCTAAACAAAACACAAAGCCTAATGGTAAGGCTGCCCATTGAAATTGTCCATAAAACAACACAGACTAAGGGTGCAGAAGGAAAGGGGAATATGTCCAGGGGAGCAACTCAAAAATATCCAGCTCACAATGCCATATAATGCTGTACAAGATTTGCTTTATACCCTCACCTATTTTCCTTGCTCACACTGGGCTAGTTACTTTCATTTATTTATTTTTTTTAGGAAGTACTGAGGATTGAACTTGGAACCTCGTACATGGAAGGCAGGCACTCAACCACTGAGCTATACCTGCTCCCCATGGGCTACTTAATTTTTCCCATTTAAAAAGCACACTTGTACATTGGACCATTTGTTCCTGTTATTTCCTCTTCCAGGGACTCTTTATCCTTAATTCTCTGCTTTAAAGTCATTCCATCAGAGAAAATTTAACTTGACTACTGTATATAAAGGTACAACCCACACACAATTTCAATATCCCTATCTAACTTTTTAATAGCAATTTTACCTCTCAACATATTACATATTTATTATTTACTGCTGCCCTCCCATCCCAACCCATTTATATATATACATCTTGAAGAAAGGGCTATATTTAATTTGTTCATGGCTCAATCCTCAGATTCAGAAGAGTACTTGGCCTATAGTAAGCATTCATACATGCTTTAGTTTGCTAAAGTCTGCCAAGGCAATGTAGTATACCAGAAATGGGTTGGCTTTTACAATGATTTTTTAATTTATAAGCTTACAGTTCTGAGGCTATGAAAGTGTTCAAATAAAGGCATCATCAAGATATGCTTACTCTCTGAGTTCCAGCTGTGGGCCATCAGGTATATGGTTTCTGTCTCTCCTCTGGGCTCTGTTATTTTTAGCTTTTGGCTGCTTCTTCTGCGGCTTTCTCTTTCCCGGGTTCCAATGATTTCAGCCTCTTTCTCTGGGGGTTTTCTCTCTCAGCTTCTGTGGGTTCCTTCTTGAGCTCTTGAGTGTTTTCTCTGCTCTGACTCTCCATAAAGGCATCCATCCCATTTACAAAGGACTATAGTAAGAGGATAAAGACCCACCTAAGGTCTTGCCTTACAGAAGTAATCTCATCAAAGACTCTCAACTGTAGTAATTTAATTAAAAGCTCCCACCTACAATAGATTTGCACCCACAGGAATGGATTAGCTCTAAGGACATGATCTGGGGTCTACCCAGCTTCAAACTGTAACATTCCACTCTCTGGATCCAAGAAAGACATGTTCTTTCCAAATGCAAATGCATGCATTCCATCAGAATATTTCAAAAGCCTTAAGTCATTTCATTAACAATATTAAGTACAAAGTTTCATCAAAATTAGTTATAAGTGTAGTCTGTCTTGGGGCAAAATTCTCCTCTGACAACCACAGAATTAACATTCCCATTGCCGTAGGGAGAAATTGGGAGGCAAACAGGGGTCACTGAGTACCAAACAGTTCTGAAACCCTACAGGGCATATTCCATTAGATTTCAAAGTCTAAGAGTCATCTATAGAACCATGGTTTCTTCTACTTGGAGTTTGATGGAGCAGCAGCCTTACCTTTTCCAAGGACTTCCTGATGGCCATGCTCTAGACTCCACCCTCAACAAGCATCTGGATGGCTGCTGAACTTTAGGCCTTACACTCCTAGAACACTGGCTCAGCCTCCCTCAGAACAGTTGGATGGTGACCTGACTCTCTCCATTCCCTGGGGAATGTGCTCCACCCTCTCTGAAGCCTGGAGCAGTAGCACTCTCTTTGAACAACCAGGCAGAAGGCCTTCCCTCTTCAAGTGCTGGGCATATTAACCCTTTCTGCACACTTGGGTGGATCTGCTTTCCTAGCCCAAGATGACTTCAGTTCAGACAGCAACTTCCACAGTTCTGCCTTTGAAATCATTTTTCTTTCAATATCCTGCTTTTATGTCCCTTTTAGTTAGTTCCATTCTTATAGACCTTGCAAATAAAAAAAAAAACAAACTGGTTGGTTTTGCACATAGCACACATGGGGCCAAGCTGACAGACAGTAAGACCTTCCACAGATCCTCCCTGGATAACTGCATTTCCAATCCTGACTTGCAACGAAATAACTGACTAGATTCATGTTCTGTTAAGTCCTCACATGGGGAATTTGACAGTTTGAAGCTGGGTGGATCCTAAAACATCATGTCCTTAGAGCTAATCATTCCTGTGCATGTGAACCTATTGTAGGTGGGAGCTTTTGATTAAGTTACTTATTTAAGGAACTTTGATTAGATTTCATGACCCTGGGTGGTTCTTTATCCTCTAAGTTGAGCTTTTTATAAATAGAGAAATTAAAAAATGCAGACACAGGAAAAAAGCTGCAGTGACAGAGTGGTCTCCAAAAGTTGGAATCAACAAACCTGGGAGAGAGAAAAGCCACAGACAGAGCAGCCTAAAGCAGAACTAGCAATGAGGCCTGGGGGAGTGGGGGAGATATGAGCTTATGCAACCATTATGCCCTTCCATGTGCCTGATTGCCCATAGCTGCAGCTTGGGGAGAAAGTGAGCCCGGAGAAGAAGGTAGAGACTAGCAGAAACACATTGTGATCTGCAATGTGGCAGGAGTCCAATATTGCAGACAGCCAAAATTCAGGGAGCGAGCTTCACCTGATGCCTTGATTTGGATAATTTCATGGCCTCAGAACTGTGAGCTTTTAATCTAATAAATTCCCATTATAAAAGCAAATACATTTCTCGTCTATTGCTCCCAACAGCTTCCAGCAAACTAAAACAGGGTACTATTTTCTGGGGATTCACTTTCTGGAAGCTTGGAATTTCCCACACCATCAATTTCTGGGATTTTTGTGCCCAGGAGGTCAGTTCTCAGCTTATCCCTTTCCTCTTGCATTTTAATATAAACTGCAAAGAGAAGCCAAGCTGCACTTTCCACATTTAGTTTGGATATCTCCTCAGCTAAATAGTCAATCTTGTCACTTTCAAATTCTGCATTCCATCAAACATCAGGAGTCAATTCTGCCAAGTTCTCTGCTACTTTAAAACAGGGCCAGTTTGCTTCCAGTTTGTAATAACACATTCATCATTTCTGTCTAGGACCTCATCAGAAGTAACTTTAGTGTCCACATTTCTACCAACAGTCTCTTCAAAGCAATCTAGGCCTTTTTTCTAAATCAAGCACCTCACAATTCTTCCAGCCTCTGCCCATTATCCAATTATAAAGTCATTTCCACATTTTTTGGTATTTGCAATCACAGTACTCCATTCTCCCGGTACCAAATTCTGTTTTATTTTGCTAAAGGCTGCCAAGGCAATATATCAAAAATGGGTTGGTTTAGCAGTTTGATATTATTTATGAATTACAAAAATGGATGTTGGATTATGTTTGTGAACTGGTTTGTTCCTCTGGGCATATTAGGTTGGATTGGATCCAGAGGTTTCACTTTTACTTGATTAAATAATGATTAAGGCTTTGATTGGGCCACATCAGTAGGTTGTTGAGTGACCTTGTGGAAAGGACAGAGAAATTGAGCCCAGAGAGAAATGAGCCCTGGGGGAGACTTATCCCAGCCTACAGCTGATATTGGAAGAAGCTGGGGCAATGGAGCCTTAAGAGGAAGAGGAAGCCTGAATTGGCAACCATCTTGCTCCAACACATGGCAATAAACTAGTGAGGGAAGTAACCTATGCTTTATGGCCTGGTAAATGTAAGTTTTTATCTAAAATAAATACCCTTTATAAAAACCAACAGATTTCTGCCATTTTGCATCAGCACCCCTTTGGCTGACTAATACAAAATTTGGTACTGGAGAGTGGGGTTGTGCTTTTGCAATTACCAAAATGTTGGAATGGTTTTATAAATGGGCAAGGGATATTTTTTTGGAGGAATTTGAGATGCTTGATGGCAAAGGCCTAGATTCCTTAAGAGACTGTTGTTAGTAACATGGACAATAAAAGAGATTTTTTAAGAGGCCTTAGAAGTAAATGATGAAACTATTATTGAAAACTGAAGGAAAGGTGATCCATGTTTTAAAGTTGCAGAGAACTTAGCAAGATTAACTCCTCATGTTTTATGGAAGACAGAATTTGAAAATGGTGAGTTTGGGCATTTAGCTGAAGAACTTTTCAAAGAAAACTCAGAGAACGAGGCTTAGCTGCTCCTTGCAGCTTAGAGCAAAATGCTAGGTGAGTGAGATACGCTGAGGACTGTATTGTTGGGCACAAAGAAACCAGAAACAGATTCTGGAAATTCCAGGCCTGTAGAAATCAAGCTCCCAGATGATAGTGCCCCATTTGAGGACTTAACTAAACTTGGAACTTGTAAATTAGGATTGGAGATGCAGTTATCTCAGAAAGACTTGTGGAAAGTCTTACTGTCTGATGGCTTGGACCCCTGCTTCTTGCATGCTAAACCAACAAGCTTTTTGAGAGAGCCTTATGGAAAAAACTGCTGTCAGCTTGGGCTAAAAGGGGCATGGAAAGGAGAGACTGAGGGGGAAACAACTTCAAGAGGGAAAACATGGAAACTGAGATCTGGAATTAAGACATCTCTTTGGGTCAAGAGAGGAACCTTCCCCCACCCCCCATGTACAGAGAGGGTGAGTTTGCCCTGGCAGTTGAAGAGGGTGGATATTCCCACCTGATGTTCAGGGAGAGTTTTTCTGCCCCAGGGTACAGAAAGGGTGGAGCACATTCCCCATGGATTAGGGAGGTTGAGGTCGACACCCCATAGTCTGAGAGGGGTGGGCCTTTCCCCCATGGATTAGGGAAGGCCAGGTTACCAACTTGTTCCTCTGAGATGGCTGGGCCTGTATGCCAAAGGTTGGGGAAAATGTTATCTTAACTTCACTGTACTAGGAAGGTTAAGACTCTAACCCAAGGATTGGGTAAAGTATGGTCATCGCCTCAATGCTCTTGGAGGGTGAGGCTTGGAGCTCTGTCATTATCCAGATGCTTGATGCTGGTGGAACCAAGAAAATGGCCATTGGGCAAACCTGTGGAAAGGGTGGGCCCCCATGAGGCCCCAGGAAGAAGAAACCATCATCTTGAGAATGACTCTCAGACTTTGAAATCAAATGGATTATGCCCTGCAAGTTACTGAACTGTAGAGGACCTATGACTCAAGTTTCCCTCCCAATTTCTCCTTATGGTAAAGGGAGTGTTTATCCTTTGTCCATTTGTATATTGAAAGCAGATAAATGGCATTGTAAGCTTCAGGGATTTACAGCCAAACTGGACTTTGCCCCAAGACAAACTATATTTCTTTAGACTGATTGTGATATAATTTTGTACTTAGCACTGCTACTGACATGAGGTTTTTTGAATATTGTAATGTCTTTTTGGAATTCAGAGGGTGGAGTTAGCAGTTTGGTATTATTTATGAATTCCAAAATAGATATTGGCTTATGTCTGTAAATTAGTCTGTTCCTCTGGGTATATTAGATTGTATTGGATTCAGAAGTTTCACTCTAACTTGATTACATTATGATTAAGGCTTTGATTGGGCCATGTCAGTAAGATGTTGAGTTCGCCCCCACCAAGGAGGCAGGGACTCACAGAAAAAATGACAAGGCAGAGGAGTTTGTTGGCGTTTTGGATGTTGAAGCCCCGGGAAATAAACACACAAAGAAATAGATATGTGAGGAAGGAGAGAAGGCTGCATTAGACACAGCAGAGGCCCTGGGAAAAGAGAAAAGCCATTAGCCTGATAGTCTACAGCTGGCCTTGTGGACAGAGCAGAGCAGCTGAGCCTGGAGAGAATTGAGCCCCGTGCGAGAGACAAGACTTATCCTAGCCTACAGCTGATATTTGAAGAAGCTGGGACCATTGAGCCTTGGGAGGAGGAGGAAGACTGAACCCTTGTAGATATCACCTGCCATCTTATGTCAATATGTGGCAACAGACTCTGGATGAGAAAGTATCTCTTATGGTACCTTGGGGCCTTGTGACTGTAAGCTTCTACCCCAAATAAATACCCTTTATAAAAGCCAACAGATTTCTGGTATTTGCATCAGCACCCCTTTGGCTAACTAATACAGTTGGCTTTACAGTGATTTATTAATTGATGAGCTTACAGTTCATGCAGGTGTACAAATCAAGGCATCATCATGATATGCTTTCTCCCTGAGCTGCAGCTCTGGGTCATTAGGCACGTGGCAGTGTCTGCTGGTCTCTGCCTTCTCCTCTGGGTACCATTGCTTTCAGCTTCTGGCTGATCCTTCGGTGATTTTCTCTCCTCCAGATTTCAATGATTTCAGCTTTTTGCTCTTGTGGCTTCTCTCTTTGCTTCTGTAGGTTCCTCTTCTGTGGGTTCCTCTCTGAATCTCTTCTGTGCTCTGACTCTTTATATTCATCCAGTTTATTAATGACTCCAGTAAGAGGATTAATACCCTCAGGGCTCACACCTTACAGAAATAATCTAATCAAAGGCTCTTAACTGAAGTGATTTAATCAAATGTTTCCACTTATAATAGGGTCACAACCACAGGAATGGGTTAGTTCTAAGGATATGACTTCTGTGTTCCATCCAGCTTCAAACTGTCACAGTAAATATTTATTGAATTAATAAATATGTAGTAGATGTATAATTAGCTCTTAATATGTTCTTCTAATACCTTAAATGTGCCAATTAAGAGAAAATAGTTCATCTTAGTCCTCAAATGGAAAATTCTAAGAATCATTCTCTACATCTCTTAGAAGGTCCCAGTTGGACTCAACAGGACCTTATCTTTATTTTGACTTTTCTTTTCCATTTCTTTCTACTAATTCCTCATTCTTGTTTCCAGAGGTAAAGATATTGAGTATGCTAAAAAAATAAAAAAGGAGCAAAAGTCTAAAAAGCAAAAGTAAAGGTCAGATAACAGTAATAGACCTATAGATAATCCAGACATTGACATTTTAATACATGCCTTTTAAAATAACTATAATTAATATGTTCAAGAAAAATAGATGAAAAGAAGGATCATTTCACCAGAAAACTAGAATCTATTTTAAAAATATTAAAATGGAAACCCTAAAAACAGAGCACACGATTGATTTTAAATATTCAAAACATGAGCTTAATGATCTATTAGGCCCAAGTTAAGAGATACCCATAGAAAATAAATACATTGAACAACATATAGAAAAAATATAAATTAGAGAAATGACTAGTGACATATGTGGCATGTCAAAAGTATCTATGTACATAATTGGTATCCCAGAAGAAGGGGCAGAAACAATACTTGAGGATACACTGGCCACAAATTCAATATGCTCTATAAACTCTGAACAAGATAAATAAATAAAAAAAAACACACACCTAGGTATATCATAATATAATTGTTGAATACCAAGAACAAATAGAAAATCTTAAAAGCAGCCTAAGGAATAGAACAAGAATAAGAGTGACAGCTGCCTTTTAAACAGAAACAACAAAAGCCAGAAGACACTAGAGTGAAATACACAAAATCCAAAAGTAAATAAATGCCAATTTAGAGTAGTTTATTGAAAACACTCTTCCAAAATAAGATATCGTCAGAAAATGAAATAGAGAATGCATCATCCCTGTCCTATTACACTTATACACATGTGTACATGCACATGTACACAAGCACACACATACACAAACATGCACATGTAAGAGAGAGAGAGGTCATCAGGCAGAAGGAAAATGATTCCAGAATATGGAAGTATAATCATTCAAGAAGGAATAAAAAGTGCTCCAAAGGGTAATTTGTGGTTATATTTTAGTGAATACTGACTGTCTAAAACAATAGCAATAGCACAAAAGATAGGAAGCAACAGAGCAAAAGTCCTTGTACTGTCTGGGAATCTGAAAAAGTACTGATTTAAGATAAACTCTATGAAGCATATTTTAATTACAAGATCTATCTCTAAACTAACAATAAAGGAATGTATTACTAAAACCTAATAAGTAGAAAAATAGCATAAACACATTTGATTAAGCCAAAAGAAGCCAAAAAAGGGGGGAGGGGATGAACAAAGAACTCAGGGAACATATAATGGCAAGATAGGATATTTAAAACCAAATATGTCAGTAATTCAATTGAATGTGAATGTAATAAATATTTCAAATTAAAGATAAGAGTTTTTAGACTGGAGAAAATAAACAGGCAAGCAAAAAACAGCCACATGCTGTTTACAAGAGATACATGCTATATAAAGCGAAGTAGGAAGGTGAAAAATAAAAAAAATAAAAGTAGAGATAGCATGCAAACACTAGTCAAAAGAGAATTGTATCTTTAAAGCAAGAAGTGCTGTCAAAGACAAAATGGAAAATACAACTTGATAAAGGGGTCAATTCAACAGAAATATATAATAATCCTAAATTTGCTTGAATTAATAACATAGCCTGAAGTATATAAATAAGAAACTGATAGGACTAACCACAGCAATAGATAAATTCACATTCATCATTGGAGATTTTATCATATATATTTGAATAAGTAATAGAACGAGCAACCAAAACTATATGATTAACAAACTTTATCTTGTCACATATGGAACACACTAAACAATTGCAGAATCTACATTATTTTCAAATGCATATGAAATATTTACAAAAATTGACCATATAAGGGTGTGGCAGTTCGGTATTATTTATGAATTCCAAAACATAGATATTGGATTGTGTTTGTAAACTGCTCTGTTCCTCTGGGCATATTAGACTGTATTAGGTGTAGAGGTTTCACTTTTACATTATTAAATCAGGATTAGGGCTTTTATTTGACCACATCATTAGGGCGACTTGGTTTGAGTCCCTACCCCCACCCCTTGTGGACTATATAAATGGATGCTCAATCAAAGGCAGGGAAGTAAACACACGGAGAAGGAGAATACAGAGAGTTTTAGTTTTGGACACTGGAGCCCTGGGGAAAGAATCAAGTCATTCACCTGACAGTTTGCAGCTGAAGAGACCAGAGCCCTGAACAGCTGAGAAAGCTTGGAAAGAAAGGAGCCCTGGGGAGAGAAACAAGCCTTATACTAGCCTACAGCTGAGACTGGAAGATAGCAAGACTTACTATACAGCTACAGTAATTTAAAATATAACGCATTTATTTGAAAAGCCAAATGCTCAACATTAGTAGAAAGGCATATTCAGATTATTGAATACTACACAGCATTAACAAAGATAAAACTGACGCTACATATGACAATCAGATGAAGTCTCCCAGTAATGATACTGCATGAAAGCAGACACAAAAGTTTTCATGCTGTGTGATACCATTTAGACAGTCTTTAAGAACAATGAAAACTAAACTATGGTGATAGGAATCAGGTTATTGCTTACATTTTGGTAGGTAATAAATGGAGTAAAGGGGAACATACACGAGGCTTTCTACCTGTACTTGAACCCTTTCCATCAATGGTTTCATGCAGCAGCCAAAGGAGTTTTAAATAATGCAATCTGTTGGTTTCTATGTCTTGATCTGGGTGGAGGTGAGAAGATTGCATCCAAGTGGTAAAAATGTATTGATTTGCAAACTTAATGTTTTGTGTACTTTATAGTATGTATGTTGTGTTTAAATAAAAAGGTAAAAATAAAATCACGAGGAAAAGAAAACATCACCCAAGTATCTTATATACATCAGAGTTGACATTCAAGTATAAGAGAAAGAAGAAGCAGCTTGAAATTATTTATATATATATAGCCAAAGCTGTTTTAAGAGAAATTTCAGTATTAAATAACCATGTGACTATATAATAAAAGATGAAAATAAATTCAGCATTCAACTCAAGGCAAATAAAACTGAAATTAATCCAGAAAATGTAGAAAAAAAAATAAAGAATATAATAGAAAATGAAAATTAGTGAATTAGAAAACAGAAAAAGAGGAGAAATAATAAAATATTTTCTAGAGCTATCTCTTTGGAAAATTAAAATAAATAAAACAGTGACTAATGATATAAAATATCTAGGAAACCATATAGGTACAAAAAAAACTAGAAAGGAATCTAGAAGGCCAAACCTAGAAGAAAACGGAATTAAACTACTTTGAAAAACTGTGCAAATAAAATGTAAAAGACATGGAGAAAATGATGAATGCATCATTTTTGAGTATAATATATTGTCATTATCATTGCAAAACTGATGGAAAAGCTAAGCAATAGACAGCAATAAAAATGGGAAATTTGAGACATTTATTAAGGGCTGAAGTCACACAAATTGCCAGTCACAGGTGTATTCACAAGTGAATCCTCTCATACATTTTAAGATAAAGTGCATAAAAATAAAATTAAACACAATTTTTAAATAATTTAGTATAACACATACCAAACTATGATAAAGATAGCATGCAGAAAAAAGCAGTAACATAATGTACTATGAAAATCCCTGGATTTCAACAAAAGCCTTCCTTTTAAATCCAGGATTAGGACAAAGGTGTGTAGCACCACCACTATAATATAACTTTGTTCTGCAATTACAAGCCAATGAAATTGCAAAGAAAAACTCAAAGAACAGATTTTAGAAATTAAAAAAATTTCTATCGTTATTTGTAGACCATATGGTATATTCCTTGAAAAACTATTAAAACCAGTATAAAATCCAGTAAAATGACTGAATAAAAAGTTTCCTATACAGGCAAGAACCAGTTAAATGTTTAATGACATAATTACGGAAGAGATCTAAATTATTAGAGTTACCAAAAATAAAATATCTAATGAAATAATTAGAACAAGCAAAATCATAGAGTTTAAAGCTAGAATACAGATTGTCAGGGGCTGGAAAAGAGATAGGGAACAGGGAGTTAAAACTTAATTGGCATAGAATTTCTGTTGAGTGATGGAAAAATTTTGGTAATGGATGATGGTGATGGTAGCACAACATTGTGAATGTCATTAACACTTCTGAATTATATATCTGAATGGGGTTAAAGGAAGAAATGCTAGATTGTATAAATGTTACTAAAATAAAAATTAAAAATAATCTTCCAACCCCAGTAAAAAGGACGTTATTGGGATAACTGAAAAAAATTGGAATATGGACTGTATATTTTATATAATATTAAATTTCTTGAATTTGATAACTTTACTTAAGATGGTTACATAGTGAGTGTCCTTATTCTCAGGAAAAGTATCTGGAAGTGTTAGAAGAGCATGATGTATGGAACCTACTCTCAAATGAAGATGATGATAGATAGATAAAAAGAATGATATAGTAAATAACACAAAATCAAAAGACAGTAAATCTGGATATTGGGTGAGGAGGTAATTGGAGTTCTAAATATTGTTTTTGTATTAATTTTGCAGCTTTCCTGTAAGCTTAAAGTTATTTAAGTAAATAAGAAAAATATCTAAGAATAAGCTTACTAAAAAATGTGCAGGTTCAAATGAAGGAAACATTGAATACATTTTTTAAATTGTGCCTTTTTCCTGTGCAATTTTGCTAATAAAAGTGGGCTCAAGTTATGTATGCAAATGTATATCCATTTTTATAACCATAAACAAACATCCAAACTCACCCAAATACAGATTACACTGACAAATACACACTCCAAAATTTATATATTGTATGAATGTAATAAAAAAAAAATGAAACAAGCTAAGCGTCAAAGAGCAGGAACTTTGATTTTGAGCTTAAGCTCAGATTGCATGCTATATGGAAAGAGAAAAACAATAGTACTTACTATATAGAGTTGTCGTGAGGGTTAAATGAGTTAATCTATGTAAAGCACCTAGTAAAATGCCTGGCATAAAGTAAGTGTTTTCTAAAAATAATAATTAAAGAAATGGAATATGATAGACCTATATATGCAGATATGAAATCTTTCTAAGAAATGTTAGTATAAGAAAAATCAAGACAGAACAATGTATATGGGTGAGCCATTTCATAAAGTTTTAAAGGCTATAAAACAGGTATAAGCATAGATATATAGATAAGTGTATGTATAAATATGTGTTTGTATGCAAACATTTAGGATTTACTTTTTTCTGGATATGTATATTAGTAACATATTAACTTCGATTATACTTTGAAAAGTGGAATTAGTGTAAGAGGTAAAATGGCTTTTACTTTTCATTTTACCTCTTCTTAGAAACTTTTATTTACTAGCCATGTGTATAATTTACTTTCTAGAAGCCATAAATTAGTGATGTTGTCAAATATAAAATGTGAAAAATAAATTCTATATTTTCAATATTTTTAAGAGCTTAATTATGTGAGTAATATTGTGTGAATTTGCATAGTTGTAAGGAGTGTTCTGGAAAGACACATATAAACATTTAAAAATATATTTAGAGAAAAAAGCTTAATGTGATTTAGACATTTCTAGACTAATTTATAGACTAATAAGCAGGTGAGTAACTCTATTTATGCCTTTGTTTGAAAACCAGTGGAAGTTCTAAGTTGCTGATGGTGGGACTTCAGCAGAGATATTGTTAGAAAAAATATTTAATCTATCTTTATATTTGAAAAAGACAAAAACCTATGCACACATGGTTATGACTAATATTCATGGTCAGAATAATGTAGAATTCCATCGATTTAGCACTATCTCACCTCAGTCTATCCCTTAATTAACCATGCCTTAAGTGCTATCAGGAAAAAGTAGAGTTAGTAATTAGCTAATATTTTAAAGGGGATTTTGTCAGGAAAAAGATAATGTTGTTGGAAACTGATAAATAAATTGGAGGTTGCATAGTAGAAAATTAAATCGACACTTTTTTTGGACAATCCCAGGTAAGTATCCTTCACACTGTTGCAAATCTAGATCCTTTAGTCCCAGGTACGAGTACTTGACCCCAATAAGTGGGAAGGAGATTTGAACTGACCTTTGATGTTCTAATTGAATATTTTGATTATGAGCTTATTGAACAATTTCAGTTTGCTTTATAATGGTCTGTAAAGACCTTAACTTGGTTTGTGCCCTGACTTACTTCATGCAGGAAAATAATAGCTGTATAGAAATACTGAATCCCTAAATGCTGAAAATTTCCTTCAAAGATTTTTGAAGGTCTATACTTCTAGATACACATATAGATACAGATGCAGATATTAACATAAAACAGATTTTTCCTATAAAGGATATTGGTCTGTAATCATCAATATTCCCTTAAGTCAAGCAATATTGTTTTTATGATGACGAGATTGAGGAGGCTATTTTCATATAACTTTACAACAGGATAGAATTAAGAGTGAAGGCATATTTTGTTGCAAGATGGTAAATCTAATTAGAATATAATATTTCTTTGCTGAATATTTATCTAGTTTGAATCCTTGAAACACAAAAACAAAACTATACTAATTATGTTAAATATTAAGTAACCCTCAACTCTTTCCTTTTACATTTGTATTTCTGCTTATGAAATGAGTTGATTAAAAAATTTGAGGTTGTAGGATTTTGGTACAATTGAATTGGTCCTGGAATGAACTGTTGTGCATTCAAAATTGTGTTCTATTGTCTCCCCGAGCACAAAGCAGAAGAAATCTGTCAAGCCCAAGGTTGGCTTGAGCTGAGAATTACCTGGCAATAGTGTGAAATGGAATTTAGTCTACTGCATTAAAAAAAATAATAACAGTGTTGTTTACATTCTGCATGAGTAAGCAAAACGTATGATGAAACTTATTATTTCTCCAAAGCTTGAAAAAGTTGTAGAGAAAGGTAATTTCAGCTTTCAAACTGGATATATTTTCTTATACTAATAAGACTGGATTTTAGAACGGTGCCAATGATTTCTACTGTACTTTTCGTTTACAGCCCAGCTCTTCCAAGTACCGTTGTGGCAGTCCACTAGAAATATACTTTCATATTTAGAACTATAAATTTTCCTTTTCTGGAAGTTAGGTTCTGAAAAATAAGATAAAACTGCAGAATTACAACATGTTCAATTCCATTTAATAAAATATGAAGAATAGTTTGAAATAATGGATGTGCTTTTGTTTCCCTGAGGACCACATGTAAATGTGAAAACCATACTTCTATTAAAATGCCTTAATAATTTACCCTATATTGAAGTTTCAATTATGAAAACGGTATATATCATATGTACCAATATAATGAGATCCAATAATTAATTGAGTTCAAAATGGTACTTACTCTAATACAATGGTTGATTCAATGAGTACCCTGAAAAGTGGAAAGTATTACAATTAAGTGAGATTTTAAAGAATCATTCATTTTCACCACTACATTGCAATATCATTTGTTTTTTGTAATATATCCATTTTGTCAATTTTGTCTTCCTTTAATTGATATTCTCCATTTAAGAAGCACATCAGAATGAGTTATTATTTCACTATTATTAGTACACTGAAAAACTTTCTAAAGATCTATTTGTTTTTCATATAAGATGCTGAAGCTTTTATATTTATAAATATTCCAAAAATCAATACTCTGCCTAATGTGTTATCCATCATGCACTCCACAGGAAACTGATTAAAATGAATTTACATTTACTCACAAACCCAAGTGAAGGAAAAGAAGTAATAAAATAAATCACCTTATTTTAATGTGAAATTCACTGTGAATGCTTTAAGTTCACTTAAAGAAAATTTGACCAAATGATGACTTTGGAACTTAACTGTAATAAATATGCATATTTTTAAAGTCACCATATATCTATAATCATAGGGAAAGCAGATGTCTTTTCACTTTAGCTAAATTATTTGATCAAATATTTTTATGAATCTTAATATATCTTTATAATATTTACATTTTTAAGCATTTCCCAGTCATCTCATACAGAAGTTATTAATGTATTTTGGAGGCTCAAAAATAAGGATATTACATGTTTTTTCCAATGGTGGAATAAAAAATCGGAAGCAAATTTAGATTGCTTAATATTCTATCAAATGAATATGGAAATCAAGGTGTCATTGAAATAATGAGAAAATTTGTTCAGGTATTTTCCAGACTACAAACTGAACTTGTTCTCTAGAAATCCTGTATGTGTACAGGTAATAAACAAACACAATAGCACACATTTACACTTGACCCTAGAGTTTATCTGCTTTATCTCATTTATTTCTTTCAACTACCTGATAACAAAAATACTACTATTATCCCCAAATCACAGATGTTGAGAATGAGGCACCTTACAATTAAGGTCAAGCATTCTCAGTTAATAAATGGAGAAACAATAAAAATGGAACGTATGATTATCTCCACTTGAAAGATGAGGAAATTGAAGTACAAACAGCAAGTCACTTATGCAAAGTCATTCAACAAGTAGGTAGTAGATCAGACACAAAGATCTAGGTCTCCAACACCAAATCTTAAGCTGATTCCATTGAGTTACACAGTCTCGATCTTAGAATAAATGGTATTTTATTATTTCTTTGGTAAATTAAATTTATATTCCATAGGAAATTGAATTTTATTTCAATATAATGTAAGATAATACATGACCTCTTTTCTTCATTCTCTATACATTTGTACCACACATATTAGCCATACATCAAACTTTGTATTCTCTAGTAAATTAGAATGACCATTTATGGAGTATTTCCTATGGTAGCACATAGTTTTAAGCGCTATCATATACCATCTTATTTAATAATTACAACAACACTATGAAGAAAACGAAATTATCCCTAACTTTAGATGAAGAAATGTGAACACATTTTAAAAGTTAAAAGTCACACAGCTAATAAGTCCTAGAAACATAATTGAAATCCAACTTTTCATTCAATTCAAAACACAGTTCTTAATTACCATTCCATCTAAATCATCTAAAGTATACCCCAAATCACAGAATCTTAATTGTAAAAGTAACTTGAAATTTTTAAAAAATGACAACTTTTACTTTTTAAATTTACATGCTTTTAAAACATATAATATTGCCCATAATCTAAAAAACGTTGGCTATTTCAATTCTGACATCAGTGTACATTTTGCACTTTTGTTCAATTTTTTTGAAGGGCAAATGAATTCTCAAGCATAATTTCACCCTAAGAATTCTCAGGTCATTCATGTTCTCTTTGCTTCATTATTCAACTCAAGCTCCCATATCACATTTGTGATAAGATTGTCCCATTGGGTTGTAAGTTTCCCAAATGTCTGAGTTGCACATGTGTGAAAGAAATGAGAAATGCATTTTTAGTTTAGATTCATATATCTATATCCTTTTTTTGTCTTGTCTAAAAATGACGCATAATGTTTAATAGTGAAAATACACATAGTAAAATGAAAATCAAAAGGGAAGGAAAATGGCTCTGTCTCTCTAGTCATGGTATCAATGGATCCCCAGGTCTTCCTTGAACATGTGAATGTGTAAACCAGGCAAAGCATTATTTGCAAATATGATAGCAGCATTAACAGCCTTATCTATTGAGTGAAAAATACTCACATTTTTTACAATTATTGAGTGCTAATTTTGTGCCAGTCATGGTGCTAAACATTAATCTTTATCAGAAGCTTATGTAAGAGGTACTATTTTAAGCTCTATATTACAGAAGATAATGAGGCCCAGGAATGTTCATTAACTTGCCTAAAGTCACAGAGCTAGTAAGAGGGAATGTATGGGAAGTAAAAGAAAATATTTGTAGATGGTAACTTATCTTTAGGACTCCATTGTTAAAATAACTCCGCTGCAGATACCTACATATATGAAGGCTTACACAGCTACTCTCATTCTAAACTTCAGCACCTAACTCCACACCAGCACATAGTAAACTCCCAATTTGTGTGTTGAAGAAACAAAAAATGAAAGTATTAATGTTATGTTGCAGTTAACAGACACCGAGAGTTGCTTACCAATTTTATTTTGATTAGGCCCTTATTTTCTATTTCTGCAAGCTTGAAATTTAATTTTTCTACTAAATAATTGAGAGATACAGAGTATGGATTAAGTCAAGCCAACCTTGTTTTTGCCCCAATCTTCTTGAGTTCTAGTAAAGAACAAAATGAAGCATCCTCAGCCTGAGGGGGTAATTAAAGTTTACAGAGTCACCTCACTCTGGGTACGGTTTAGAATAAGCCAATGAAGAAAGTTGAGTAGGGTCATTCTGAATCCTTAAGAAATCTAGATCCATCCTTTTCTAATCAGAAGAGGAGCAGAACCTCCATCAGTGGATCCTCTCAGCTGCAACAGCAGTAACCTGGAAACACATGATGGACACATGGACATTTACTTGTTCTGTTGTCTCATGTAGTACAGGACATGGTCGTTGGTTCCTTCATATTAGAGGCCATCTAGTCATTCTTAAGTTGTGTGGCCAGGTGACAGCAATTGTGTTTTCTAGTTCTTTAAGAGCGACCTAGGAAAAATGAACCATAAATCTTCCAAAAACATTTCACATAAAAGCCAATTCCTGCCTCCCCCTCAAAAAAGCCAATTGCCCTTTTATTCAAGCATAGCATTTGTACTTAAATTCAAACATTTATGATATAGTCATATTATGTCATCCAACTTAATAACTAGGGTCTACTTTTGGAGACCATTTTGTGTCCAAAGAGAAAAGGCCTCATATCAAAGTGACGTTTGCTTGTAGTATAACAGACACATTTTTACATGCTAGTTCAGGTCCTCTTGGCTCACCCATCTATCATTCCATCCTGGTTTGTAAGCAGGTGCAATATGCCAGTGCCTTACCTCAATCCCCTGATGAGTGCATCTTACTTCCTTTCCCATGGCTTCTCTGTTGACACTTAGGTGTAGCATGCCACATAGCAACACTGGGTACTTATATATTGGCAATCCAGATATGTGGGAAACATAATGACCCATAGGATAATCTTTTGACAAGTGCAATATGGGAGCTGGTAGATGAATCTTTTTCCTTTTATTCCCTCCACAACCCCCCATGCAGATAGACTGCCTGAGATACAGATTATATGACATTTTAGAGGGTGACCTGGCCAGATTGAGGGATTATTCACTCCTAGGCAACCAATTTAATAGCATAGCCTTTTGCATTTCAGTTCACTTGTCTTTTACTCCTGCTCTCTGGGCTTTTGCTACCTAATAAAATAGCTCAAATCTCTTTTCTTCAGCCTCTGTTTCCTGGTAAACCTTTGATAAGACAGGTGTTAGCAGGAGTGAAATATTGATGATATCTAGCATATTGAAGCATAATCATTACAAAGGATTTTACCTGTGGTTAATTAGGGTGAGATACAAGAAGAAAGAAAAGTGGTAGAATATACAATAACTGTGGTTCTTAATAGTATGGTGTTATAATAATTATAAGAATTGAAACTCTGGAGGAGGTTGGCTTCTTTTAACTGCATTGGAAGACTTAGAAAATAAATGACTCAGGGCAGTCAAATGACAATTGAGTGAGTATCTTGTGAAAACCAGAGGGCCCCAATGACAGCTTTTACAAATATTCTCATCTCCTGTATCTACAGGGCAAATTATACAAATATCAGGCCAAAGATCTAATTGTAATGGTGGCAGAGGTTTAAAAGGACTGAATGTACAGCTTCAAAGGGACTTTATGTCAAAGCCAGAAAATGGATAGGAAAAGAATGGGACCTTGAGCCCATATAGAGACAGTTCAGTGGGTGAACTTGAAAATCTTGAAACACCAAATTGACTTTAGTCTAACAAAAGCAGTCATATCTGCTTCCTAAAGATAAGAAGCCTCAAGGCCATGCAATAAGCTTATGTGAGACAAGAGCCTTGCAAGGTGACGTGTTCTCCTAAATATCTACACCCATCTCTTCCTATTTCCTCTAGGTTGATAATCAAGATGAGACATCAATACAGGCTGAGTGGGGAATTACAGTGCCTGCCCAAGGAGGAAATTGTATGAAACAGTTGTAGGACCGAGCTAATATGTACCAGAAGAAACCGGAGGGTGTGCTGAGGTGGATCTTGAGGGTGCTAATAAGATGGGGAAAACTATGAAGATGGATAGCAGAGAATTGATTGTCAAAGGAGTCCTCATTGATGAATCATGGTTTAGTGTTCTTTCAAGACACCTTTAGCTGGTCTTAACAATCTGTTAGTATGACATTTTTAAACTTGGACAAAATGATAGTTTACATTAAATTAGGAGATCCCAGGATTTACTTGGTATAGTTTTGAGGAAGGGGTCAGCAGTTTCAAGGAGATGGAAATGTTAGAATGTATGTACTTAGTAAGATCTGAGAACTATCATAAAGGCAGTAAGGAATGCAATGGTGAGATAGGCACACAGCATCTATGACAAGCAGATAGTATGTAGATTGTTGGGGTTGTTGCCATTACACTGGACTCCCTACTATCAATATGGATGATGATTCTGAAACGGTAAAGGCCAGGAGGTGGCACTTACCTATGAGTATTAATTTAAATATAATTGCCAAAATGGATAGTAAGGCTATAATGTAAATCAGGGTGGTATGACCCTCAGGTGCCTTGGCCACTGTGGCAGTAACTAATAATCACGGCATTCCTATGAGTAAGATAGAAGGACAGCTGATTAGGGTGTTTATCAACTTGCAAAATGTGGTGGTTTAGAACTATATGTACCCCAGAAAAACATGTTCCAAAAGTTAATCCATTCCTGTGGGTGTGGACCCATTGTATGTAGGATCATTTGATGAAGTTACTTCAGTTAATGTGTGACCCACCTCAATCAGGGTGGGTCTTAATGCTATTATTGTAGTCCTTTAAAAGAGAAGGAAATTCAGACAAAGAGAGAAACCACAGGAAACAAGAAGCTGAAATGGAAGCCAGAGAGAAGTAACACACCAAGGAACACCACTATGTGTCTTGCCATGTGACAGAAGAACCAAAGATCACTGGCAGCCAGCCCCAGAATGACAGTCTTTGAGGAGAAAGAATTGCCTTGGTGATCTCTTGATTTGGACATTTTCCCAGCCTCCAAACTGTAACTGGGTGAATAAATTCCCATGTTTAAGCCAAACCATTTCATGTATTTACTTGAACAGCCTAGGAAACTAAAACATATAATAAAAAAGTAAAGATCTGTGAGCATAAAGTTGGGATTAACTATGACAATTAATCACAATCCAAGACTAAGAACTCATTGATTGGATGGGACGTTAGGTCTATTTGCAGTGAGCCTTACTATACTAATACAAGTATTATGAAAATACTTACCTAATCCTTTCTCAAACAGATCTATGGGCATTCGTCAGGGTATCCTGCACTTGGAAAAGGAAAATACCCCAAATACATGAATACCAAGGAATTTAGAACACCATCATGGTCCTCAAATAGGAGGCTTTTGGAGCCTAAGTGATTAATGGAATTTGGGCCAGGGTCAATTTAATGTGAATCCTATGGATTCACAAATCCTTCCTGTGGCTATTTCCGAGTGCAAAACTCGAATGGATGTACTTAGCAACTGATAGAACCCTCATATTGTTTCCTGATCTGTAAGGTAAGATACCATTATGGAAAGAAGGGTTTGGCCATTGCCTGTCCCGTAGCTAAACCAAGATAGTAAATCAGAAGCATATCCATCTGTGTGGGTTCATAGATGATATTGATTATAGTGGATTTCTGCAAAGTTAGCCATGTGGTAGCTTCAGTTGCAGCTGCTATGCCAAGTCCAATTCCTTTGCTGGAATACATTCTCACAACCTCTGATATAGTATATAATTATTGATCTGATGAATAAATTATTTTCAATTACCATGATTTTAGAGTGTCAAAAGCAATTCACCTTCAATATGTATTCGCTGTCTTGTCCCTAGGATTATGTTAACAGTTCTATTCTCTAATGCAGGTTAGTCCTCAGCATCCTCAAAAGTTTTTATATTTCTGGCACACTTATACTTATATGCTCTATTAATGACATCATGCCATTTGGCACTAATAAGCAAGCAGTGGCAAGAATCCCAGAACTCTATGAAATAGTGCAAAACCAAGCAGTAGGTGTCCTACTTGAACAGTTAAATGACCTGTTAAAACTTTAGCTGCCAGCTTGGGTCAATGTGACCCTTTAGTTGGTGGTATAAATGTGAATCAATGGGTCCAATATGGTAGAGGGTCCCCAATAATTATAGCACACAGGTCTGGAAATCAAGTAGTAGAAATATGAGTGGATCCTCTCACCATTTTTCAAGTATTTCATTTATAGAATTTGTGATTCCTTTTCTGCAACATTAGCCACATTGGAGATCCTTTTATTTTTTTAAGAACACAATAAGTATTCTACTGAATTTAGAAATGTAACTACCACCTGGCTACTTTGATTTCCTCATGTTAGTAGTTAAGCAGTCAGAAAAATAAAATAACTGTTGTAAGTAATCAATCCTGGCTATCATGGAAATGTTGGGTTGCTGCTTCACAGTTTGGGTAGAGTGAGTATATCTGTGCTTTAGCTTGCTAAAAGTTGCTAGGAGCAACATAATAGAAATGGGTTGGCTTTTACAGTGGAAATTTATTAGGTCAAAAACTTATAGTTGTGAGGCTGTGTAACTGCCCAAATGAAGGAATCATCAAAAGACTGGCTGCTGGTGATCCTAGAGTCCTGTCACACAACAAGGCATATGAATGATCTGCTTCTCTGCTGGATCTCATTGCTTCAGATTCTGTCTGTTCTGTCTGTGACTTCATCTCTCCCAGGTTCCTCTTTGAACCCTTGCTTCCTTCTCACCATCTCTGTGGCCTTCTTCTTGTGTGTCTGTAGCTTTTCAGTTCTCCTTTTGTTAAGGACTCCAGTATGAGGATTAAGATCCACCCTGGGTCCTGCAATCTAATCAAAGGCTCTTAACTGAAATGTTCTAATCAAAAGGTCACATCTACAATGGGTTTACAGGCAAAGGAATGGGTTTGCTTTAAGAACATGATTTTCTGGGGTCCATAAAAGACTCAAAGCGGCAAACATGGGATTCTTGGTACTTTCATCCCAATAGTAATGGCAAATGAGCAATTGCAGCAACCACAGCCTAAAAAGGGCAACATAACTAAGGGATCTATAGCTATCTGTCTGGGATAAATGTTTGTATCATCCTACCAGGGAGGTATCTAAGACAAGCCAAGCAGATGGCTGAAAGAGTGGGAAATCTAGAATGTGAGGTATAGGAGGGAGATGACACCTATCAATTAAGACCCCAGGGTCAATGACAATAGTGGGGCTTGTAGCAGGTTTCACAAACTCTCTGGCCTTAAGTTTTTTCAAAGATTGTATCTGGCTTCCACCTTAAAGGGAACACTACGATTTATTAGACTTGTATTACACCTTCCAGGAAGAATCAAGAGCATCACACTCTCATTAATATAAATAAATTCCATTTATTTATATCTTTTTAATTTCTTACTGTAATGATTTTTAGTTATCTGTCTACATGCCCCTTACCTCCCTGGTTAAAATTTTCTTAGATATTTTATTCTGTTAGCTGTTATTGTAAATGGAATTGTCTTCTTCATTGCTTCATTGCTTCAGGTGTCCGTTGATGATGTATTGAAGCACTGTTGATATTTGAGTGTTTATCTTGTACAGTCATTATGGTGAACTTATGTATTAGCTCTGGTGGCTTTCTTGTAGATTCCTCTGGATTTTCTCTATATAGTTTTGTGTGAATAAGAGAGTTTTACTTCTTCTGTTTCAAAGAATGATATTTATTCCTTTTTCTTTCCTAATTGCTCTGGTTAGAACTCCCAGTAAAATATTGAATAACAGTGGTAAAGTCAGATATCCTTATTTTGTTCCTGATCTTAGGGGGTAAATTCTTTGGGTTCACTGTAGACTATGATGTTAGCAATGGGTTTTTCATATCTGCCCTTTATCATGTTGAGGAATTTCCTTATATTCCTAGATTTCTGAATGTTTTTCTCAAGAATAGGTGCTGAATTATGTGAAATGCCTTTTCTGATTCAATTAAGATGATCATGTGTTTTTTTTCCTTCATTCTATTCATGTGGTGTATTGCATTGACTGATTTTCTTATGTTGAACCATCCTTTCATACCTGGGATTAATCCCATTGATCATGGTGTCTAAATCTTTTAACGTGCTATTGGATTCAGTTTGCTGAATTTTGTTGAGGAGTTTTGTATCTATATCCTTAAGGGATATTAGTCTATAATTTTCTTTTCCTGTAATATCTTTATTGGGCTTTGGTATTGGGGTGATATTGGCCTAATAGAATGAGTTAGGAGTTTCCCTTTCTCTTCAATTTTTTAGAAAGATTTGCAGAGAATGGCTGTTAATTCCACTTTAAATGTTTGGGAAAATTCATGAGTGAAGCCATCTGGCCTTGGCCTTTTCTTTGTTAGGAATTTTGTCTGTTTGTTATTTTAGTGATTCAGTCTCTTTACTCATTACTGGTTTGTTGAGATCTTTCTTTTCTTCTTCAGTCTATTTAGGTAATTTGTGTGCTTCTAGGAATTTGTACATTTCATCTAGGTTATCGAATTTGTTGGCAAACAGTTGTTTATAGTATCCTCTTATAGTCCTTCTTATTTCTGTAAGGTCAGTAATAATGCTTCCCTTTCATTTCTGTTTGTGTGTGTGTATGTGTCATTTCTTTTCCTTATGTAACTCCTGCTAAAATTTGTCAATTTTGCTGATCTTTTCAAATGACCAACTTTTAGTTTTGTTGATTCTATCTTTTGTTTTTCTAGTCTCTGTGTCAATTATCTCACTTGTAATCTTTATTATTTCCGTCTTTCTCCTCATTTTTCATTTAGTTTTTTCTTCTTTTTCTAGTTCCTCCAGCTGTGCAGGTAGGTACTGATTTGAGAGGTTTCATTTTAAATGTAATCATTTAGAGCTATAAATGTCCCTCTGAATATTGCCTTTCCTACAATCTCATAAGTTTTGTTGTGTTGTTTTTATTCATTGCAAGATATTTCCTAATTTCTTTTGTGATTTTTTCTTTGGCCTATTGGTCATTTAACAGCATGTTGTTTAATTTTCACATATCTGTGAATTTTACAGTTCTCCATCTTTTATTGATTTCTAGCTTCATTCCATTATGTTCAGGGAAGATATTTTGCAAAATTTCAATCTTTTAAAATTTATTGAGACTTGTTTGTGACCTAATATATGGTCTATTCTTGAGAATGATCCATGCACACTTGAGTAAAAAGTGTAATTCTGCTGGTATTAGATGATGTGTTCTATATATGTCTGTTATGTCTAGATGGTTTATAGTGTTTTTGAAATCCTCAATTTCCTTATTGATCTTTTCTCTAGATGTTCTATACATTATTGCAAATATTGTATTGAAGTCTCCTATTATTAATGTAGAATCATCTACTTCTCCCTTCAAATCTGTCAATGGTTGCTACATACAGTTTGAGACTCTGTTGTTAGGTGCATTAATGTTTATAAGTGTTATATCTTCTTGATTAATTGACCATTTTATAAATATATAGTATACATTTTGTCCTTTATAAGATTTCAATTTGAAGTGTATTTTTCTGATATTAGTATAGTCACCTTATTCTCTTTTCGTTACTATTTTCATGCAATAATTTTTCCCATCTTTTCACTTTTAAGCTACTTAAGGTGAGTCTCTTGGAAGCAGCATATACTTGGGTCATACCTTTTTATTCATTCTGCCAGTCTTTGCCTTTTGATTAGAGAGTTTAACCAATTACATTGAAAGTAACTACTTATAATGCAGGACTTACTTTTGCCATTTGCTATTTTGCTCTTTGCAAGTCTTATATCATTTTGCTCCTCAATATTTTTCATTACTGCCTTCTTTTGCATTTATTTGATTTTGTAGTGAATCCTTTAGAATCCATTCATATGTTCTTCTAGCCAGATTTTTCATATATTTTCTTTGTGGCTAACTTGGTGCTAAAACTCAACATCCTAAATCTCTAATCTCCTTTTATATGATATGAACTCAACTTCAGTAGCAATCACAAACAAGGTTTCTATACCCTGCAAAATCCTTCATTTTTAATGTTCTTATCACAAATTACATCTTTATAGCTTGCATTCCAAAACCATAGATTTATCATTACTTTTTATTTATTTGCATTTTGGATTTCATAAAAAGTAAACATGGAGTTATAATTTAAAAATACAATAGTACTGGCATTGTTTATCCATGTAGTTACCTTCACTGGAGTTCTTTCTTTCTTTCTTTCTTTTTTCATGTGGCTTCAATCTATTGTCTAGTTACCTTTCCTTTCAACCTGAAAAAATTTCTTAGCATTTCATTTAGGGCCAGTCTAGTGGTTACAAACTCTCTCAGCCTTTGTTTATCTGGGAATGTCTTAATCTCTCCCTCATTAATGAAAGATAGTTTGTTTTGCTGGATATAGAGTCCATAGCTGGTAATTTTTCTTTTCAGCTCTTTAAAGATGTTATCCCATTGTCTTCTTGCTTCCATAGTTTCTGATGAGAAATCAGCATTTAATCTTATTGAGACTTCCCTGTACATGATTCATTGCTTCTGTCTTGCAACTTTCAGAATTCTCTCTTTGTTTTTGGAATTTGACAGTTTGAATACAATGTGTCTTTTTGTTTATCCAATTGAATGTCTCCTGTCCAGAGTTTGTTGAGCTTCTTGGACATGTATATTCATGTCTTTTGTTAAATTTGGGGAGTTTTTAGCCATTACTTCTTCAAATGCTCTTTATGTTCGTTTCTCTCAATCTTCTCTTTTTGGGATTCCCATAATGTATATATTGGTTCACTTGATGGTGTCACACATCTTTTACTCTCTGTTCACTTCTTTTCATTCCTTTTTCCTTTCTACTCCTCAGACTGCATAATTGCAATTGTCTTATCTTCAAGTTTGTTGATTATTTATTCTGCCAGCTCCAATCTGCTATTGAATCCCTGGCAGGAATTCTTTTATTTCATTAAAGATCTCCATTAATAAAGATCTTCATCAGTAATGATCTCCATTACCAGTATTTCCATTTGATCCCTTTGATGATTTCTATCTATTGAAATTCTCTCTTTGTTCATCAGTTGTTTTTCTGATTTCTTTTAGTTCTCTATCTGTGTTTTCCTTTATGTCTTTGAGCATGTTGAAGACAATTGAAAAATATCTTTGTCTGGTATATCCAAAATCTGGTCTTCATTGTTGATGGTTTCTGATGCTTTTTCTTCCTTCTTTGCATGGGCCATTGTTTCCTGTTTCCTTATATGCCCAGTAATCTTTATTTTTCATACTGGGCATTTTAATGTTCTAATGTGTTATCTCTGAAATCTAGTAACTGAGATTTCTGTTCCTTAAGCTTGTATCCAGCTATTTTTATGGCAGAGATTTTCTTGAATGCCAGGAGCTAACAACAAGAACAAAAAGCACACATTTCCCAGTGTTTGCAGATTAACCTGTGTAAGTGCTCTCCTTAAGGATTTAACCTGCCTTAAAGGCATCTAAAGAACAGCCCAAGGCAAAAAAATAAACTAGAGTTCATTTCTGTCTTTTCTGTGCACTCATCTTGTCCTGGGCTTGCACGTGTGGTCTTAGGATTTCTCCAGTCCACACAGATCTGGAAGTTTCCCTTCCACCAGGAAATAATCTCTCTTCCCAGTCCTGGGTGCGATGCAACACATCCCAAACCAGTACTCCTTTGCTCCAGGCATCCAGAACTTGACTTCTCTTTTTACAGATGTCCAGCTGTCTTGCAAGTCACCTCCACATGCAAGGCAATCTCTGAGAGGCAAACCTGTGAGAACTTTCCTGATTTAGTCCTTCAGGGTACCATCAGAGAGATTGACATACACATACATACACTGAAGCATGTGCACAAAGTTACTTTGCTCCTTCTGGAGCTGGGACTAAGGACCCACACTGGGAGCATGGGACAGCTCCATTTTGGACAGAAGTGAGGGTGGGGGAAGGACTAGCAAGGACATCACAGAGTTTTCTACCATTTTTAAGTTTCCTTTTTCATGATTTGGCACTCACCCAGTTACAGCAACCCTTTAACTGTTTTCTGGAAATCTGAGAATGTTATTTCTGCTAAGTTCATGTTTGTTGTTTAAAGCTTCTCTGTGGGAATGTATCCTTGCAGCATGCCACTCCACCATCTTCCGTTTGCTATTTACTTTTGCTAATAACCTTTCCCCTTTAAAAACATAATTGTCTTAGATGTCCTCTACATACACTGAGCACCATATAAGACAGGAAAGATGGGAAATTATTATTTGCTGGCTTATCCTCACTTACTCTACCCTGTCAGAAGAATCAGAGCATCACTTGCTTCTTCCAGGTGTGGTATGGACAATCAGCTTCCCACTTGCCACACCACTAACCCTGCTGACACAACCCTGGCAAGGAAATTGGGGCACTGCCTACTGCTTCTGCCAGGCAGGCAATGAAAGATTAACTCCTTGCTTGCCCTTCTGACATAGGAAATCAGAGTGGCACTGTTTGATCCCATGGGTGGGGGTGGAAGATAAGTTGTCTGGTCCCATTGAAACCTAAGAGGAATATACAAGTTTTTCCCTTTATGTTTGGCTGGGGTAGGATGGATATTATCAAATAGGTTTTCTGTTCTCTTTGGTCATTCTTTTCCTGATCCTTTGATTAGGAGGACCAGACTTTGTAGGTTCTTTTGCTGTCATGTCTGTTGGTAGTCCCAGGCTTTGCTGGCATCTCTTCCAGGATATATGAGAAGTAAAAAGGAAACCCAACAATCTCACCACCACAAAATTCCTTAAATCTCGAAATCCTTAGGCAGTCTGCCTTTTTCTTTTCACCTCTAATTATCTTTATATATTTCTTAGATATGCAATGTCCAGGGATTTTTAATCTAAGGGGGAATACCTAGGAATAATAGGTTACTCCATTTTGGCCAGAAATAGAAATCTAATTTGTGTTTTAAATATACTTCATTTATTTTTTTATTTTTTTTATTTTTTAAAGATACTTAGATTACATAAATGATACATAAAAATTGCAGGAGATTCCCATATGCCACATTCCCTACCCCTCCCACACTTTCTCACATTAACAACATCCTTCATTCGTGTGGTACATTTGTTACAACTGATGAACATGTATTGGAGCATTGTCACTAAGTGTGGATTATAGTTTACATTACAGATTAAGCTCTCTCCCACCCTATTTTGCAAATTATGACAAGATATATAATGGCCTGTATCTGTCATTGCACTGTCATTCAGGACAATTCCAATGTCCTGAAAATGCCCCCATATTACACCTATTTTTCTCCTTTCCTTCCCTTCAGAACCTCCGATGGCCCTTGCCTTCACATCAATGATAAAAGTTCTTCCATTGCTAGAATAACAATAAGTCTATAGTAGAATAACAGTAAGTCTACTCTAGTACATTGTTCATTCCCCAATCTTCAGGATTCTGGGATGGTGATGTCTACTCCACCTCTAAATGAGAGGGGTCTTTGATCCATGTGTAGGGAAACCACAACTGAGTCCAACTCTGTCACACCAGGGAGCATAAATTCTAAAGTAGGACCAACTGACGGGGCACCAAACTCCTGAGCTGTCAACCCTGCCTATAGTGTCTGCATGTCTCCGGGGCCCTCAGGAGCCCTGCTATTTAAGGCAATATTTACTTTGGCAGTCAATGAGATCCTGATGAGACGTGCATAAGAGTAACCTCTGGAGTGACCTCCCGACTCACTTTGAAGTCTCTTAGCCATATAAACTCATTTGTCTTTACCCTTTGCCCCTTTTGGCAAGGTCTTTTTCCAGTTGCATTGCTAGTTGGTGCTTGGTAGTAATCCCTTGGTGCCAGGGATTCTCATCTCCGGGATTCATGTCCCACATCGGGAAGAAGGTAATGCATTTATATGCTGAGTTTGGCTTAGAGAGAGGTCACATTTGAGCAACAAAGAGGCTCTCAGGAGGTAACTCTTAGGCAACCTATAATACTAGGCTAAGTTTCAATTTCAAAAGAAAAGGTTCATAACTACAGTCACCAGTATCAAGGGAAAGTCAATGGTCCATCCTCCTTTTCTAGTCACTGCCCCTGTACTAGAGGGATTCTTGCTGTCCCATTAGAGAATGTGACAAAACTCCCCAGGATGGGAATTGGATATTCTTTCAGGAATTGTGTGGATCTCCAGCCACTGTGACAATGCCCCATGTACACTTGAACTCTTTCATATGCCTTATAGGTATATCCCAGTTGAACCTCCTCCCATACATCCCCCATGACTGACACTCCACAGCAATGATCCTCCCCTGCCACAGTTTTAACCCTCTGTGACTCAAAACTTCTTCACAAATGAAGTCAACAAAATAACCAAATACAATTAATAAGAAAATGAAATAATGATAGTTTTAAAAATGACAAATAAAATACAAAACATTAAAATGATTTTGAAATAATAAAAATATTAAAAAATCAAAAAATAAATTTTGGCATTATGTCTTTCCTCACTGTAAGATCTGTTGTCTTGTGTGTACAGTGACATTTTCTTCCATTTATTCCTCCAGTGTCTTATTTTTTTTCATTTTATCTTCAAAGATGCTTTAGGTTACAGAAAAGTCACATACAGAATATAGGGGATTCCCATATACACAACATCCTCCTCCTTTTCCCCTTTCCCCATTAATAACATTTTACATGTGGGTGGTACATTTGTTACAATTGATGCACAAATACTAACTATCATTAATGATTTACATTATGGTTTACATTTTGGACCACACATTTTTATAAATTTTGATGAAATTTAACATGTCTTGTATCCATCATTGCAAGATCATGTAGAACAATTCCAACACTGCAAAAATGCTCCCTGTTCCATTTATTCTATCCCTCCCCCTCCCCTCAGGACCCATGGCAACACCAACCTTCACTCCTTGAACAAGATTCATAGTTACTTGCAACAACATTGAGGGCTTGATATACTGGCCTGTACTCGAGAGACTCATGCCCCTCTATTTGAGAACATAGTAAAACTCTCCAGGATGGGAGTCCAACACCTTCCAGTTCATTGTGTGGGTCTCCACCCACTGATACAATGCACTATGGAAAGGAGAACAGTCACATATTTCATGGAAGATTGCCCCAGGTGCGCCCTTTCCCGTATGGCCCCCACATCCAAAACCTTAAACCAGTAACCCTCCCCTGCCGTATTTGCCAAAAAAACATTCCCAGCGTTGTAGTTTCAAA
Organism: Cabassous unicinctus; assembly: GCA_029593785.1. Lineage (NCBI taxonomy): Eukaryota > Metazoa > Chordata > Mammalia > Cingulata > Chlamyphoridae > Cabassous > Cabassous unicinctus. The sequence goes on from JAQZBX010003319.1 coordinate 33,104, forward strand.
CACATACCCACAAATCCCCAGAGTTCACCTGTTCCTTCCCCTGATCCTTCCCCCAATTTCATTGACAGTGCAACCCCCCCCACCATACCCTCTCACAGGCCAGCACTGCCCAACCCAATAGCATCACTGCACCACTCTCATGCCCATCCACTGCACACCTACACCCTTCCAACTTTTCATAATTTTTCCCATATGGGTATTGGCTCACTACCCTCTACTCCCTTTCTGTCTCCTGTAAACCTATCTTCCAGACTCTAGCTCTGTGAGTCTGCTCAGTTTGCTTAATTCATATCAGTGAGGTCATGTAATATTTGTCCTTCAGTGTTTGGCTTGCTTCACTCAACATAAAGTCTTCAAGGTTCATCCATGTTATCCCATGTGTTAATACTGCATTCCATCTTACAGCTGCATAATATTCCATTGTACGAATATACCAGAATTTGCTTATCCATTCATCTGTTGATGAACATTTGGGTTGTTTCCAACTTTTGGCAATAGTGAATAATGCTGCTATGAACATTGGTGTGCATATATCTGTTTGTGTCCTTGCTTTGAATTCCTCAGGGTATATACCCAGTGGTGGGATTGCTGGATCATATGGCAGTTCTATAATTAGCTTCCTGAGGAACCACAAGACTGTCCTCCACAATGTTTTCTCTTTTCTGCATTCCCAGCAGCAGTGGATAAGTGTTCCCATTCCTCCATATCCTTTCTAACACTTATAGTCCTGTTTTTTGTTTTTTTTTTAACAGCCACCAGTCTGATGGGTGTAAAATGATATCTCATTGTAGTTTTTGATTTGCATTTCCTTAATTGCTAGTGATGTTGAACATCTTTTCATGTGTTTTTCAGCCTTTTGTATTTCTTCTTTGGACAAGTGTCTATTCAAATCACTTGTCTTTTTATTTTCGAGATGTGGGATTTGTTTATATATTGTAGATATTAGGCCCCTATCAGATATATGGTTACCAAATATTTTCTCTGATTCAGTAGACTGCCTTTTCAGTTTCTTGGCAAACTCCTTTGAGGTACAGAAGTTTTTAATGTTGAGAAAGTCCCATTTATCTATTTTTTCTTTCATTGCTCATGCTTCAGGTGTAAAGTTCATGAAACCATTTCTTAATACAAGATCCTGTAGATGCTCCCTACATTATCTTCCAAGATCTTTATAGTCTTGTCTCTTATATTTAGATCTTTGATCCATCTTGAGTTAATTTTTGTACAAGTTGTGAGATGGTGTTCCTCTCTCAATCTTTTGAATATGGATATCCAATTATCCAAGCACCATTTGTTGAAGAGGCCATTCTCTCCTAATTGAGCGGACTTGGTGGCCTTGTTGAATATCATTTGACTGTATATACAAGGATTTATATCAGAACTCTCAATTTGGTTCCATTGGACAGTATGTCTATTCTTGTGCCAATACCACGCAGTTTTGACCACTGCAGGTTTGTAGTATGTTTTAAAGTCAGGTAGTGTGATTCCTCCAATTTTGTTTTTCTTTTTCAATATGTCTTTGTCTATTTGGAGTCCCTTGCCCTTCCAAAAACATTTTGTAATTAGTTTTTTCAATTCAGTAAAAAATACTTTGGTAATTTTTATTGGGAATGCATTAAATCTGTAAATCTTAATGATGTTTAGTCTTCCTATCCATGAACAGGGAATAGTCTTCCATTTCTTTAAGTCTTCTTTGGTTTTTTTTAACAGTGTTTTGTAGTTTTCTGTGTACAAGTTCTTTACATCTTTAGTTAAATTTATTCCTAGGTATTCGATTCTTTTAGTTGCTTTTGTAAACGGAATTCTTTTTCTTGATTTCCTCCTCAGATTGCTTGTTATTGGTGTACAGAAATGCTACTGATTTTTGTACATTAATTTTATAACTTGTCACTTTAATGAACTCATTTATAAGCTCTAGAAGCTTTTTTGTAGATTTCTCAAGGCATAGGATCATGTCATCTGCAAATAGTGAAATTTTTACTTCTTCCTTTCCAATTTGGATGCTTTTTATATCTTTTTATTGCCTAAGTGCTTGAGCAAGTACTTCTAACACAATGTTAAATAAGAATGATGGCAATGGGCATCCTTTTCTTGTTCCAGATCTTTGAGGGAAAGCTTTTAGGATTTCACCATTGAATATGATGTTAGCTGTGGGTTTTTCATATATACCCTTTATCATTTTGAGGAAGTTTCCTTCTGTTCCTATCTTTGAAGTGTTTTTATCAGGAAAGGGTGCTGTATTTTGTTGAGTGTTTTTTCTGCATCTATAGAAATGATCATGTCAATTTTTTCTTTCCCTCTGTTTATGTGGTGTATTACAATGATTGATTTTCTTATGCTGAACCATCCTTGCACATCAGGGATGAAACCCACTTGGTCATGGTGTATAATTTGTTTGATGTGTTGTTGAATATGATTAGCAAGTATTTTGTTGAGGATTTTAGCATCTAGGTTCATTAGAAAGATTGGTCTATAGTTTTCCTTTCTTGTGGTGTTTTTTTTTTGGCTTTGGTATTAGGGTGATGTTGGCATCATAGAATGAGTTAGGCAATGCTCCCTTCCCTTCTATTTTTTGAAAGAGTTTAAGCAGGATTGGTGTTAATTTTTTCTGGAATGTTTGGTAAAATTCACCTATGAAGCCATCTGGTCCTGGGCTCTTCTTTTTTGGGAGGTTTTTCATGACTAGTTCAATCTCATTATTTGTGATTGGTCGGTTGAGTTCATCAATTTCTTCTTTTGTCAATGTAGGTGTAGGCTGCTTGTGTGTTTCTAGGAATTTGTCCATTTCATCTAAATTATCCATCTTTTTGGCCTACAGTTTTCTTATGATACTCTTTATTTCGGTGGGGTCAGTGGTGATATCGCCTTCCTAGTTTCTTATCTTATGTATTTGCATTTTCTCTCTCTCTTTCTTTTTTAGTCTAGCTAAGGGGTTGTCAATTTTATTAATCTTCTCAAAGAACCAGCTCTTGGTTTTGTCTATTTTTTTCTAGTGCCTTCTTATTTTCAATTTCATTTAAATCTGCTCTAATATTTGTTATTACCTTCTTTCTACTTCCTTTGGGGTTAATTTAAATATATTTTAAGTCACCAATATTGTCATCCCTACCTTTTTTATTTTTAGGATTCATTTATCAAATATGTTGAGAAGATTAGTTCTGCCATACCACCATTTAACCTTGCATGTTTCAACATAGGCTGTGTAGGCAAGGGTCAACCACAGTCTGACTCAAATCTTAGCATAATCCCTGTGATCCTCCCTGAAACATAGCATGATAAGCATTCTTTTGAAGAATTCTCACAAGAATGTTTCTTACCCACTTCTCTGTCTTGAAATTGGCTCTTTGTCTAGTGGGAGGCTGCCACAAGGCAGTTTCTTACTCATGTCCTGGGGCATGAGATCTTCCACCTTGTCACTCAAAAAATAGTTGCAGTCTGTAAAACCAGTTATCCACAGTCTAACAATGGCTTCTTCATAGTGGATGAACCCCATAGTTGCATTATTTGTCATCTGGTCCCTCAAGTTCACTTTCAGTCTGTGGGCTTAGGATCACAGGCAGCTGATACCATGCTGATCTTACTTTTTCTTTGTTTAAGTAATAAAATGTCTAAATCCATTTAGGTTCACTGTCTTTTTACTGGCTGAATCCATCAATATGTGACTAGCCAACCTAGTAGCCATCACCATGATGCTACTTAGGGACTGCTTAGACCACTAGACAATGTTAATTAACCTTCTACCTCCAAACACCACCTGTATTACTTCTAGTCATATTTACTTCACAATATCCCTGCCAATAATCTTGCTCTCCACAAATCTATGTTCTATTTGAACCTAGAATGGCTTTTCTAAAATACAAATTTAACATCTCTCCCATCCCTTAAAATTATTCAACTCAAGACAAAGTGGAAACACTTACCATACTTTACAATGACTTCCATGATTTGATTTTTTACTACCTCTGTCACCTCATTTCTTGCCACTCTCCCTCTTACATGTAGTTATAATGGAATTAAATATATCCTCAGTTTTGGGGCAAGACATACATGTCGAGTTTCAAGGATTGAAAAATGTTTAGTTCTGGACAATCCTGAGCACAAATACAACAGTAAGGTATAATACTATATAAGAAAGCCAAGAAAGGTTGAATTCATTTAGAATACTGCATTCTTGCCTTACTCTTCCTTGACTTAATGAGTGCATATCTCTAAAAATAAATCCAGCAATCCATGATTTGTATGTAACATATACCATAAGTACCATATATGATTGGATAGCAGAAGACTTCAAGTCCAGAGTCCCATCTTATTCCCCTTCTTCTATATATCCAGGAAAATGATGAACTTTTAATATCTTCAATTTTATAAAACCTGAGAGAGGGTATGTCTTAGTTTGCTAAGCTGCGATGACAAATACTACATAATGGGTTGGCTTAAACAACAAGCATTGATTCGCTCATGGTTTTTAAGGTTTGGTAGTTCCATAACAAGGCATCAGCAAGGGTATGGTTTCTCCAGTGAGTCTATGGTTTTCTGGTGATGGCTTGCCACAATCTTCTGGATTACTTCACTTGCATCTCTGCTTCCCACGCATGGCAATGTCCTCTCTTTTCTTGTTTCTGTGACTTCCAGGTCTCCTTATAAGGTCTCCAGTACTAAGGTTTAAGGCCCACCTGGATTCATTTGGACACAACTAAGTAGGCCCTTCAAATAAATCCACACCCCGAATCACCTTAATATATTCAAAGATACTATTTGCAGTGAGTTCACATCCACAGGGAGGTGGATTACAATTAAGAACATGCCTTTTCTGATTCAATCTACTACAGTGTATTACAACTTGAAGCTAATTTTGAAACATTTTTAATTGAGTAGCATATTCAACACTTTTAAATGGTCTAGGGTTAATTGGGACTTGTTTGATCTAATATTTTCTGCAGTGTTTACCCAGAAAATGACTCATGTTGATATGTGTCAACACAAACTTACAAATAGATGCTGTATTCATCTTTGACACTACACTCTCTGACCTCTCCACCTTCCTTAAAACACGAGAAGCTAAGCAGATTTTTGTAAACACTTTTGAAATATATATTTTAATGCACAGGATTAAAAAAGAAAAAGAAAAATGGCACTAACAATACTTTTTCCCCCAAATAGAATGTTCCTTAGTAGGAAACTCACTAGGAAACCAAGAATGATGCTTAATAAAAGTACAAAAGATCTTGAGGAAAAGTATTTAGAAGTTAAAGATGTTATTTTAACACTTATGAGGGAAAATATGATTCTCTTCCTTAGAGAAAAGGAAAACTGACATTTGTGAATCACCCACTTTAATACATATTATGTACATCTGGTGTTTGGCAGGGTTGGTAGGAGTAAAAATAAGAGTGAACAGAGCATAAATGTGTAAGGATGAATGCAGGATGTTTTGAATTGCAAAATCCCCTAGATATGAAATGGTAATGCATTTTAATTATCACTTTAGAAATGCTGCTTTCACACTGGTGTTGTTTGTTGCTAACATATTCTTTTCAGATAACAGAGTCACATTAATGGCTGTTGAAATTCAGCAGATATTCCTGGGTACTCCTCTAACTGTATCCATGGTTTTGAATTATGGTTTAGTGATACCACATTAATACTTTTCACATGTTGCTTAGGGAAAAAGAAAGGATTAAGAAAATTGTTCCCAAGTCACCATAGTAAATTTTCACCAAAAATAATCAAAGAGGTGGCTATGGTAGATGGCACTGGCATTTACTTTGATTTCTAAAGTACAATCTCATTAGGAGGGAAATGATGTTATGTCATGTCTCCAAAATATATGTTCTGTTTCAGTGTCCTTTGTTGAGTTATGTTCCCTAAGATCAGTATTTTCTGTGTCTGTATACAACAGCTTGAAAAAAATCCGTGCTTTTAACATTCTCCCTCTTGTTTTTCTTTTGGTATTTGGTGACATTTGGCACACAAAGAATACTTATGAAGTGGCTAGCATTTAAATGGTCATTGTATGGGGGTAAGAGGTGGCTTGTAACATTTTAAATGTCTACAGTTAATTCCTCATGTTCTTTGCAGATTCCATATTATTTTTCAAATTTCCTAAACCACTCATTAAAATAAATTGTGTAAATTTCAAGTGACTGCTAACACTTTAGACAAACGATTGCATGACCTGAATGCAGCTTAGTCTTATACAGCATACAATGTGTTATTAATACTCTGCAAATATTTTACTCATTTAACTTTTGAGAAAATATTTTTAGTAAACATGTATTTCTAATCATGTCAGAACCCAAATTGTCACAGTAATCAATGGACCTGGGATCTGTGTTTTTAACATAAATGCCTTGTCCATTGTGCGTGTTCCTGATTGCAGTCTGCCATGAGGTTCATCGACTCAGACTGTCCTCTTGGTTGCTTCTCAGGTGACTCTACTAGACAATTGTGTTTCAGTTTCATGGCAGAAGTAATTTTATTTTGTGGCCAGATTTTAATGTTGATAATACTAAAATTGAGCCAAGAACAAAATGAATCATACAAATATTCTATGAATTTTTTTGCTTAAAAAACAGCACTCTTATGTAATTTATTTGCTATTATGAAACATTGGAATGTGAAAGTTTTAACTATTTTCTTCAAGTGAATTTTGTATAAAATTTTGACATGGAAAACTAGAATTGAGTGGGATGTTAATTCTGACTTTGCCATTTTGTAACTATATTACCTTGACCAATTCATAGTACTGCTTCCATCAACATAAAATCATCAATAATGTTTATTTAGTTCTCAAGCTTTGTAATTTTATAATAGGGAACTTGTTTACACATGATTTTTTAAAGTTTTATACCACAAAATTTGGTATTACGTATGTGATTTTAAGTGAGAGCATATAAAAAATATTTTTCTGATATAATGAAATCAAGGATACTTTTTAAAAATTCAATTACAAATATTTCATATATTTTTTTATCAGGTAATAATAAAATATTACTTTGTCTCTAGAAGTATATATAAAGAGAAATAAATAATTTGTTTTATCCCAATGGATTTTATCTGTCACAAAGATTTACATTTTAGGATGGTATCTATGCTTTATTTTTCTCTCAGAATTGGTATTTTGTGTAGAACAAAATAACATCTTAGAATATGTCAACAGTTGATTACATCATTGGATTTTATATGTGTAGAATGTCATGCTTTATATATATATAATTGTGACGTATGGTCAGGAAATGATAGGAAAAAAGATGGGACCTTGAACCCACATAGAGTGACAGTTCAGTGGATGAGCTTGAAAATCTTGAAACACCAAACTGAAACACAAAATTGACTCTAGTCAAAGAAAAGCAGACATAGCCCCCTTCCCAAAGATTAGAAGCCTCAAGGCCACATAATGAGCTAATGTGAGACAAGAGCCTTGTGAGGTGACCCGTATTCTCCAAAATATCTTCATCCATCCCTTCTCATTCCTTCCAGGTTGATAATCAAGATGAGATATCAGCACAGGCTGAGTGGGGAACTACAGTACCTGCCCAAGGAGGATATTGTATGAAAGAGTTGTAGGACTTAGCTAATATGTACCAGAAGAAACAGGAGGGTGTGCTGAGGTGGATCTTGAGGGTGCTAATAAAGTGGGGAAGCCTATGAAGAAGGATAGTAGAGAATTGATTGTCAAATGAGACCTCAGTGATGAATCAGTTCAGACTTTGTGACAAATTAAACCTCTTTGTGCTAACTCAGAGACCCTGATTTAACTCTAGAAAATGCAAAGTCACCTAATCATCTAAAAATAAAATAGTTTTTTCAATGAAAGTATTCTTTTACCTGATAATTATAAAAATGCAAATCACTGGTTATTGTACATACTTTGAAGTATTCTATAACTTATTTAATATAGAGTTCAATTTTTTAAAATTTTAATTTAATTTTATTCACATTTTATAGCAAACATCATTCAATAGATCAATGATTTCAGAGACCTCAACTTTCAAAGCAATTTGCTTCTGCCTTCATCAATGTTGTGTTAGAATTGGGCAGAGTTTCTTTGTAGGCCTAAGAAAGATTATGTGCACTGATGCACAGACTTAGAAGAGGGGCACTGTTAACTGCAAAAGGGACCCATGGAATCCCCTAATGTAGCATTCACATCAGTCACTGCCATGTTTCCTACTCACTTGAGTTTTTAAGTCAAATGATCTTATCTTAAGAGTAAGTTTAAAAGTAGTTTCAGAGAAAGAAAGAGTGCAGAGAAGGAGAATGTTAATCAGTTTTGTTTTACTGTTGGTGATTTTGTAGAGGAGAATTTCTAATTTAACAACATTTAAACCAACCCAATTGGGTTAATTTTCCATTGTTTTCAGAATAATTTTGAAATAATATATATATGCACATGTATGTATATATACATATGTAGAATAACTATAAAGTCATAATTAATATTATTAAAATAATTTCTAATTACTAAACCTCAGAATAAATACCATTTAAAAGGAATCAAAATTAATTTATTGTAGTGGCCTTTGAAATCAGATTTTACTAAGATTATACCTTAGCAAATTATACCCCTCTTCATTATGTAGTAGGAAAATACTCCATTTTATATCTTGACTATCCTTCATCTAAGCTTTGGCTCTCATGGTGCATTTTCCTGAATCATTTAAAATCAATGAATTTTAGAGAAAGAGCATCAAACTGTATTTAGAAACCTCGTATGTATGATTGATTGGATCTTCTAAAACAAAACAAAACAAGTCAAAACTTCCCTCTCTCATATAACTTGATCCTGGATAAATTTTAACATTCATATATTTAAATGAGTGGCAGAGTCTTTAAGGAACTAAGGAAAATTACTAAGGATGCAAAAATTCAAATAGATACCCAAACCAAGCTGAAACCAAACCAATGAGCAATAAGTTAGCAGAAGGTAGGGGATACCCTTAATAGGAAATGCTTATACCATGTAACTAGACCTTAAAGTTAAATGATATAAAATGTAGGAAATTAAACACTATAACTAACTCCACTAAATTAGAAAGAGATTAATGGGATATTCTAATTAATCTGAAGTTCTAGAAAAGAGCTACATCAGTGTGAAAGTGTAGACTACCAAATATTTGTAGGTTAGCAAATAGAATATACAAGGAAAGCTGTCTGTTTTCATCTCAGCAAAGTGTGGAAAAATGGCATTAAAATAATGATTATTATAAAAATGCTTGTCTTCCTGATAATTTGTATGCATAGGGCTTCTTTCATGTGAATCTGTATTTTAAAATTTTAACCCATATCAACAGAGAACATCAAGTCAAGAAATTAACTTAATGAGGTCTCAAATTGGTAGTGCTACTGATGACATATAATTCCTCTCAGGAGGAAAGCATACTTAAGAAAATGTCCTCAGGATTCTAAAAGATTAAATTCTATCAAATATAAATATAAATATAAAATATTGGCCACACCAAGAGAGAAGACACTAGGCTTGGGATTCAGAAGAAACAACACACAGTAGTTAAAGACATCCAAAGACTTCAGATATTGGAATGATCAGTTATAGAACATTAATTATACATGAAATGTTTCAAAAATAAAATATGGCATGAAAAAATGGCAGTATAAAAATGGCTATCAAGAACATCAGAATGATTTGTTATTGAATTAAGGAAGGTTATTCAAAGTGAAAAATATAATGTATTCAACTTTAAATGAATTATGTAATCTTCAAATTTACATAAATTTGTGGAGAGTATTGAACTAGAAGAGAGATTAGGAAATTAGAGAGACAAGGAGATGTATAACATGAATGAGAGGGGAAAAGATATGTAGGATAGACTGCGATGGTCCAAATTAATATGATTAGAGTTAGAGAAGAAAAGAAAAAAATAATGACCATGAATTAATTTTAGATAATATTCAACAATTTTCTAGAAATTTATATAATTATCTATTATGCAGATAGTGTAACGAATACAAAGAAGGATAAATGTAAAAAAGTCCACAATTCACTTTGTAATGAAATAATGGTAGCATATCAAAGACAAACGAGGACAAACAGAAAAGCCATACAAGATATTTTATAAAGTACAAATCGCCTACACGTGAAAAATTATACTGATAACAGATTTCTCAGTAGTAACACTGTGATCCAGATGATAATGAAAAATATCTTCAAAGTGCTAAGAGAATTATAATACCCAGCAAAACTCTATTTCATGAGTGAGAGAAAAGAAAAGTAATTTGTAAGTAAACAACCTGAATTTACTACTAACAAACTTATTAAAAGAAGTTGCAAATGATGTGTGTAATTCAGAAAGAAGTAAAATGATCTTAAAAGAATGCCTGAGATATAAGAAAAAATGGTAAGGAAATAAGTTGTAGGCAAATAGAAACACACATCAATTATATTAAATATTAATGTATACTTCAGAGGGGTTAAAAAGATAAAACAAGAGTACTAGATAATGATACCACATAAGTCTTGTACTTGAAAGAAGGCTTAATAAATTGATTATAATTAGATATTTTTACCTTAGCAATCATAATAAAATTGTAAGTATAACTCCTAAAATAATAGAAGTATTATGATAGCACTCAAACATATATAGGTTTAAAAAGTATTAAGAAAAACTAACAAGTGAAATACCCTGAAAAAATCCTCCCAAAAGGCAACAAAGAAAAATAACACCTATAAAAGCAGGAATGATAGAAAACATAAGTATTATGATATAATTTATGGCTTAATAAATCAGAAATCATAGTAATGATTATAAGACATTAATTGTCTTACAATAATTATAATTATAAGGCAAAATTTAAGACACTGTCAGATGGAATTTTAAAAGTCCAATTCTAGCTATAAGTTCCTTACAAGGAACAAACCAAAACACGAAGACACCAAAATGTTGAATATAAAAGGATGAATATAAAAAGAATATAAAAGTCATATAAATGTCTACCATGCAACATACACTAAACTAGAAATAGTATAGATTTCTATTATGAGAAAAAAAAATAGGCTTCAAGACAAAAAAGTTATTGGAGACAAAGGGGATTAATAGATAATGACAGGTTTACTTCACCAAAAATATATGATAATTATAATTTGAATGCAGCTAATAGGTGTGCCAAATTGACCAACCTAAGGAAGATTTGAACAATACACTTAACAAACTTTACTTAATTATATGAGTGTGTTTCTGTGTATGCGTGTATAACTGAAGTCAACAATTAGAGAATACAAATCTTCTCAAACATTTATGCAATATATATACAATGTCTTAGTGAAAGCTAGACCATTAAGAAATATCAGCAAATTGTAACAAACTGATATCATACTGATCAACATTTTCTTGACTACAATTTCTTAACATTAGAAATACACTTGACAAGTTAAAAACAATTTACAGAAAGATAATTAATGAAACCTCTCTATTTATTATAAAAACTACAGTTAAATAATAGGTCAATTAAAGCACAAATGGAAATTAAATTAAACATGCTTTTACCTGAAAGATAACAAAATACTGCATACCAATACTTGATAGTTGCAACTAAATTGCTACTTTAAAAATGTATAGCTTTTAATGCTTATTGCCAAATAAGAAAGACTTAAAATAAATGAGCTCACATCCAACTTAAATTGTTAGAAAAACAAGAGAGATAAACCAAATAAATTAGAAAAATAAATATAAGGAATATATGAATAGAAATTAATAAAATATAAAGCAAATAAATAATAGAAAAGAGGCACTAAGCAAAAAGAGATTATTAAGATATCTAAAAAAACAAAAATTGAATAAGAAAGAGTGAGAATGAAGGCACAAATAATGCTAAGAATGAAAATGGGGAATGCATGTAGCTCAAGTGGTTGAGCACCTGCTTCCCATATACCAGGTCCCAGGTTCAATCCCTGGTACCTCCTAGAAATAAGAATGAAAAGGGTTTTCATGAAAGAATATTTTTTAATTGTTCTAAAAACTATAGTCCATCATTCATAATAGGGTTCACTGTGTTTTATCTTTAATTTTTTTCTAAAAACACATATAACCTAAAATTTCCCCTTTAAACCATATTGACACATATGATTCAGTGCTGTTAATTTACACCCACAATGTTGTACTACCCATGAATTATAACAAATGTACCACATTAATGCTATTATTAGTGTTAATAATAGGGTATTATATTGGGAAAAATATGCCCTAATGTAAACTATGGATTATAGTTATACTGCAATTATAATATTCTATCATCAACTGTAACAAAGGTACCACAATAATGCAGAATGTCAATAATGGGGTGGAGGTATGAGGGAATGCTGTAATTTTTACATGATTTTTCTGTGAAGCTTCAATTTATCTAATTAAATTTTTTAAAGGAATGAAAATGACAGCACAACCTACAGATAGAACAGAGATTAAAAGGATAGTAACAGAATATTATAAACAAATCTGAAAACATATGAGTGGGGTAACTTCTTAGGAATATAACTGACTAAATCCAACTCTGGGAAAAATAGGAACCTTGAATAATCCTATAATCATTAAATAAATAGAATCATTAGTTAAAAATCTCTCCACAAAGATAACATCGCTAAACTTTAATAACATATGACTTTACAAGCAAATTTTGTCATTTTCACATAAGTAATCTTTCTCATCTTTAACAAAGAGTGGATATGTGTCTCAGTTCAATTTATGAGGCTAGTATAATCTTGATTCAAAAACTAAGTAAAGAAAAGGGAAAATTTTACTTATGAACATAGCTGAAAACTACATAAAATATAAATAAATGAAATGCAAAATATGTAAAACATATATTACCGCATGACCTGAAATGCGAGTTTGATTTAACATTACACATTCTATGCAATCTGCTAATTAAAAGATTAAAATATTAAAATGCTATGATCATCTCACTAGTTCAAAATCATTTGATAGATTACAATATCCATTCATGATAAAAAATAATAAACTAGGACCAGAATGAAATGTCCTCTACCTCCTGGTTAATGATAAGCATCATTGCTAAAGATAAAATGTCTGAAACATTCCTTCCAAACAAGGAAATAAATATACCCAATATCACTTCCAGTGAATGGCCTAGCCAGCACATAAAGACAAAAGAAGGCATAAGGATGGGGAAGAAAGAAGTACAGTTTTAATTTTACACATTATGGAACAAAATCTATATATTGATAAACAATTGAAATTAATAATTTTAATAAGTTGCCCTGGATATAAGTTAAATATATAACAATTACTGACACAATCTTAGGAATAAATATAACAAAAGATGTGCAAGACTTTTTAGAGAAAATTATTGAAAGGCAATAAGGACGGACTCTATATTAGCTGTTAGTTCTCTCTAAATTGACCAATAAAGTCAATGCAGTACTAATCAAAATTCAAACAAGGATTTTTCATGAAATTTGCAAAGCTGATTTTGTATTTTATATGGCTTAGCAAGGAGACAAGAATAGCCATAAGACTCTTGAGGAAGAGAACAAATTTAGAAAATTTCTTCTTGCGGATTTCAAGGCTAATTATATATGTTAATTAAGATATTGTAGAGTTAGTAAATAGAGCAGTGGAAAAGATTATAAAACATAGAGACAGACCCAAGCATGTACAGAAGCTTACTATATAACAGAAGTGGCATTGCAAAGAGGTATGCTAAGGATGACTATTAAATAAATGGTAAAGAGACAACTGGCAATCGACATGGGAAAGAATAAATTTGGATCCATCCCTCACACCATAGACAAAAACAAGTTCAGGTGATTTGAATGTTAAGTGCAAAAGGCAAAGCATAATATTCTTAGAAGAGCATATAGGAGAATATATTTGTGTGCTTAATGTATTATAGGTATTCTTAAAGACACAAAAATCAAACCAAATAGAAAAAATAATATATTTGACTACATTAAAAATAAGAATCTCTATTCTTCAAAATATATATAAAAATGAAGTGTAAAGATAAACCATAAGCCAGCAAAAAATATTTGTCATAAGTAGAATGAATAGAGGAGACCATTTGACTGGTTAAAAAGTACAAATCAAAACTCAGTCAGTAGATAATAACCAAAAGATATACACAGGCATTTCAGAGTCAAGAAAGCAGGAATTGTTAGTAATCATAGTAAAAGAAACTCAAAATCATCTGTAATCAAGTAAGTGCAAATTATATCCACAAATATATTTTCTTTTTGAAAACAAATGATTTGCCAGAATTAAAATGTCTAATCATACCAATTGTTGCAGATGTGGAGCAAAGGAGCTTGTATACTATTGGCAAGAGTGAAAAACGTCATGTAAATCAATTTGAGATTATAAATGTAAATCATTTATAATCAATTGTAATGTTGAGGTCAATACCATATAATCAATTAATTCCAGGTGTACATGTAATGAATATACTCAATTAGAGAATCCTTGAGTATGTGTATAAGGGACCTGTACAAGAACATTCATATAACCACTTTTTGTTATAGCAAAAAACTTCAAATAACTCAAATGTCCATTTAAAGGACAACTAAGTATTAAGAAAGTCATACAATGGATCACTCTGAAGAGTGAAATTAGACAAACAATTGCTGCATGCTCTAAATAGAGATGAATCTCAAAAACACAATGAGTGAAAAATAAGTTTTCAACTTATGTATTAAATCATTAGTTTGAATTTGAAAAACATACATAATTAAAATATATATTATGAGATTGGTATTTAGAAAAGCAGAAGAATGAAAATCATGAAAATCTGAATTGAACTGTCTTTTGGTGGGGAACATGAGGGTAATAAAAGGTTTCTTAAGCTGGATGTTAGGAACATGCATGTAATTATTATTTTTATATCATATATAAATGCATAAATGATATAAAGTAAATAATATTATTACTACATATTTTCTTTGAAATAATGTACTTTTTAATTTTAAAAAGTATTTTTATTGTTAGTGTAGTTATGATCATGTGTTAATTGGGAACAATGTAGTTTAAAAAAATTTTAAGGAAGATTTAGATTACATAAATGGTACACTAAAATATAGGGTGGTTCTCATGTACCCTGCCCACTTCCCCTCCCATACTTTCCCCCATTAAAAACATCTTTGATTAGTGTGGTACATTTGTTACAATTGATGAACACATTTTGAAGCATTGCTAACTAACAATGGACTATAGTTTACATTATAGTTTACACTTTCAACTGCATATTTTATTAGATTTTGACAAAATGTATAATATCCTGTATCTGTCATTGCAACGTCACTCGGAACAATTCCATTGTCCCCAAAATGCCCCATGTTATACCTATTCTTCCCTCTCCCTCCCCTCAGAACCTTTGGTTACCACTGCCTTTATATCAATATTACAAGTTCTTCCATTGTTAGAATAATAAGTCTTCTTTAGTCTTTTGTTGCATTCCCATCTTATGTTTGTTCTTTCCTCAATATTGAGGATTTTAGGATGGTGGCGCCCACTCTGTTTCTGAATGAGAGGGGGCTTAGATACCATGGGGTGGATGGATGGAACTGTCTTGCTTGCAGTCATAGATACTTTCTGCTTTTTGGTATGGGCTTTGTCCATCATTATCATTTTGTTTGTTGTCCTGAGTCAGATCAACTGGAGAGTGGGTGTTGTAACTCTGCTGAGATTCAAGGTTCAACCGACATATAAACAGACCAAAGATTTAAGTCTCTGGGACCTATATTAACAAGTTTAGTGTTAATTATAGGTTCAAATAAAAGGGGCAGAGGAGCCATGTGTAGGGAAATTATAAATGAGTCTAACTGTTACATTGGAGAAAACATATTCCAAGGTGAGGCCACTGAAAGGGTGCCTAAATCCTGAGATTGTCTGCCCTGCCTATAGTGTCTAGATATCTCTAGAGCCCACAGGAGCACCTCTCCTTGAAGCACTGTTTACTGTGGCATTCTCCTCCTGAGACGTGCATAAGCATAACCTCTGGAATGACCGCCCGATTCACTTTGATATCTCTTAGCCATAAAAACTCATTTGTATTTAATATTTCCCCCTTTTGGTCAAAGTTCTTTTTTCCCAAATGCATTGTTAGTTGGTGCTTGGGAATAATCCCTAGGTGCCAGGGAGGCTCATCCCCGGGAGTCATGTCTCATGCCGGGGAGAAGGTAGGGCATTTATATGCTGAGTTTGGCTTAAAGAAAGGCCATATTTGAGCAACAAGAAAGCTTTCAGGAGGTAACTCTTAGGCAATATATAATACTAAGCTAAGTTTCAATTTCCCAAGAACAAGGTTCATAAGTACAACCATCAATATCAAGGGCCTGGTGTTTCGGTCTCTCCTCCTTTGCTGGACACTGCCCATGTACTCTAGGGATTCTTGCTGCTCTACTAGAAAGGGTAGCAGGACTTCCCAGGATGGGAAATTCAATATTCTTTTGTTCATTGTGTGGGTCTCCACCCATTGAGACAGCACCCCATGACTACTTGCATATATTCATATTCTATAAAGGCATGCCCCAAGTGCACCTCTCGCCACACATCCCCCCTTCATGGATAGCCTGCATCAGTGAACCTCCCCTGCCACAGTTGCAACACTTCTGCAAACCAAAATGTTCCCTAAAAAAAAACAAAAACAATAAATGACTAAAAATAATAAAAAATAAAATAATAATAAAAACAAAGAAAATACAAAAATTTTTAAATAATAAAGAAATAAAAATATAAAAAATTTTGTGAAAAATAAAAAGAAATTGTATCTTTCATCATCATAAGGTACGTTATCTTTTATGTACAGTGGCAATTTCTTCTATATGTTCCCCCAGTGTCTTTTTTTTTTTCTTAATTTTCAAAGAAGGTTTAGGTTTCAGAAATAGCACATAGAAAATATAGGGGATTCCCGCATACCCCATTCCCTTTCCTTCCTATATTTTCTCCTATTGATAATATCTTACATGAATGTGGTACATTTGTTACAATTGATGAACAGATATTGAAACATTGCTACTAACCAGGGTCAATCATTTACATTATGAATTACATTTTGCACTGTACAAACTTATATGTTTTGACAAAATTTATGATGACCTGTATCTGTCATTGCAAGATAATGCAGAACAATTCCAATGCCCTAAAAATGCCCTATGTTCCATCTATTCTATTCTTCCCTGCCCCTCCCCTCAGAACATATGGTAACCACTAAGTTTCAGATTTGAAGAATAAGATTCATAGTTACATTTTTTTTTCATGGTGAATTTGGTTTACCAATATTTTATTTATTTGTTTGTTTGTTTGTTTATAGGAGCACTGGGGATTGAATCTAGGATCTCATACATGGAAAGCTGCTGCTCAACCACTGAGCTAAACTGGTTCCCATTTTTTTTTTTTTAACAATTTATTGAAGTATATCATTCACACATGAATATACATAAACAATAAGTGTTCAGTTAACATTGTGAACTTACAAAACAAACATGCATAACATCATACAGGGCTCCCACACATCACCCCACCACAAATACTTTGCATTGTTGTGAACTATTCAACAAATTATGAAAGAACATTGTCAAACTATTACTACTAGCTATAGTCTGTATCTTACTCCCCTATACATTTTTTTAAGGATTTATTTATTTATTTACTTTTATCCATTTTACAAGCCCCACCGCCACCGTTTTTGCTGTTTTTGTATCCATTCACTGGGCCACTCTCTGTGTCCGTTTCCTGCCCTCTCTTCTCATCCTTCTCCTCCTGTCTTCACTGGGATTTGATCTTTGGAAACTCCGATGTGGGACAGAGGCGTCCTATCGCCTGCACCAACTTAGTTCCTGGTTTTTCAGCACGTCTCGTCTTGGCTGTCCCTTGTGTCACTCTCCTGTTACGTCATCATCGTGCTGCATGGCTTGCGGGGCCTGGTGGCGCACCCGCGCATGGGGCCTGATGACGAACCTGCTCGTGGGGCCTGGCGGCACACCCATGCACAGGGCCTGACGGCACACCCGTGCATGTGGCCTGGGGGGCTCACCCACGCACGGGGCCTGTGGGGCTCACCTGTGCACAGGGCCTGGTGGTGCACTCGCCCATGGGGCCTGGCAGCGTACCCACACATTGGGACTGGGGGTTCACCCGCTTGCGGGGCCTGACAGTGCACCCATGCAAGGGGCCTGGTGGCCCACATGCCTTCTATATTTGTCTTTTTTCTTTTTACCGGGAGGCCCCAGGGATCGAACCCAGGTCCCTCCATATGAGAGATGGATGCCCAACCATTTGAGCCACATCCGCCCCCCTGCTATATCTCTTAAGGTTGGCCAAAGATACCTAGAATTACAGTCTTTTCCCATACAGGATGGTCATATAATAAATCAGGCTTGGTTTATCACCAGCATTCTAAAAACCAGACCTAGGCAGAAAAACTAGGTCTGGGGACACATGCATGGTTTCTAATATAGCGAATGTTTAGCCTACCCTGATTATTACAAAATCAGGACAGTGAGAATATTTGCAGCATAGTTATATTTATTAATACTGAGAGCTTGACATATTGGTCTGTTAGCTTTTTAGGCACTGCCTATGTTCTCAAGAGATTCATGCTCCTCTAATTGAGAGCATAGCAGGACGCCCCAGGATGGGAATTTAATATTTTCTTGTTTATTGTGTGGGTCTCCACTCAATGAGGTAGCACACTATGACAAGATGAACACTTTCATATTCCATAGAAGCATGTCCCAGGTGTGTCTTATCCCACATAGTGCCCCACCCCCTGAAGCCCTTCACCACTGACCCTCTCCTGCCATATTTGCCAAAAGAATTTTCCCACTATTGTATTTTTAACCACAGACCTACAAATCCCCAGAGTTCAACTGTTTCTTCCTCCAGCCCTCTCCCCAGTTTCATGTATAGTTCAACTCAACCCTCCCACCCCACCCTTCACTTTCCAGGACCATTGACTTCTCTCACATACCTGAACCAATCTCACCCCAATCCACTGTCCAACCACCCACCTCCACCTTATCGTAGGTTTTGCCCATATTGAGCATTGGGTCTCCACACTCTACTCCCTTTCTTAACCAGATAAATTCAAATCAGGAGTATGATGATGAATATCTTGAGACAATTTTCATGAAGGTTTAATAAAGATGGAAGCAAAATACATTGAATTAGAAAGCAGAACAACACTAGAAATTATCAACATATTCAAGAGATTTTCTTTGATAAAAAATTAAATAAATAAACTCCTGGCTTATGGATCAGCTTAAACAACAACCATTTATTGTCTCAAGGTTTTGAGGGCTAGAAGTCCAAAATCAAGATGTTAGCAAGGCCATACTTTCTCCTGGGGTTGGTAGCATCTGGGTGTTGGCTTGCCACAAGTCTTTGTGTTTCTTGACTTGGATTACTGCCTTAGTCACATATTGGTGTCCTTGGTCTTCTCCTGTGGCTCTCCCTGACTGTGGACTTCTGATTCTGACTTCCACTTCTACTACTCAGTCCTCTGAATTCTTCACTTTATATGGCCTCCATTCATATGAGTTTGGCCACAGCTAAATAGTATATTTGAAGATCCTATTCACAAAGCGGTAGACACCCTGATCCACCTTAACATATTCAAATTAATATTTACAAATGGGTTCATACCAAAGGAACCTGGATTAAGACTTAAACCTGTCTTGTGGGTAAATGATTCAATCCCCAACAGTGATGCTCTGCCTTCTTGTTTCAACTTTTGTATTGTAAACAAGTGTCCTTTCTGTGGTATATTTATTGCCACATTTTTTGTATTGTTCGGCTGTTGGTGATTTCACTGTTTATAATGGCCCTCAAGCATAATGCTGAAGTGCTGTCTAGTATTCCTTAAGTGTAAGAAAGCTGTGGTGTGCCTTATGGAGAAAATGCATAAGCTTTTTTCAGGAATGAGTTATAATGCTATTGGTCATGAGTTCAATGAAAATGAATCAACAAGATTTATTAAATAGGTGTCTTTAAACAGAAACACACATAAACAAGGCTATGTATTGATCAGTTGAAGACAATATTATGACCAGAGGCTCAGAGTAACCTAATTATGTATTTTGCTTTAGAGTGATGGTTCAGTATTCACTAATTCATTGTTCACGAAAGTTTATAAAATCTAACTACTGTGAGTAATGAGAACTAACTGTACTACTCTGATATCTGCTTGCCCAACTGATTCTTAAACTACACTGGATCAAAATTGTTTTCTCCTGGTGATTGGAATGTAACTTCATTCTACTCTAAGGAAACCTGGGGTATGATATAATAAGTAGCCCACCCTACCCATACCAACACCCAAACCTGTTCCTAATTTACATCAAGAGATTTCTTTAGTTTAGATGTCACTGTTAGGTCAGCAACCAAAATTCAACTCATACATGTGTCTTGATTTGCAAACATTGTTGATTAAAAACATTTGAATTAGAATGTCTTTACATTGGGTATACGATTTCCAATTTGGTTAGCGGCTACCCATTCTTATTGTCTTATATTTTGGCTGTTTCATTCTTTAATTTACTTTCATTTTTTATAGTCCATGGTTTGCATTAGGTATATTTTTTCCTATATACTATCCTATTATTAAAACCTTGTAATAGTGGCATAAATTTGTTATAGTTCATGAAAGAACATTCTTCTATTTGTACTATTCACCACAGCCATCATTCACCACAGTATTCATTGTAAAAATACAGTCCCATGTTTTATCCTGTAGATTTCCTTCTGGTAACATACATAACCTAAAACTTCCCCTTTCAACCACATTCAGACACATAATCCAGCAATTTTAATTATAGTCACCTTAATGTGCTACCATCACCTCTATCCATATCCAAACATTCACAATGAACTGAAATAGGAATTCTGCATAAATTAATTTTTGAGTCCTTCCCTTAGTCTGGCATCACTTAGTTACTCTGTTTCCAGGCTATGGTTAGTAACATTTTTCTTTAAAACAATGTCTATATAAAGGCAATTTGTGTTATTGCTAGCAATGTTTCCATGGCTACACTTTTCCAACATCCTCTGTGTGACAGTTTGAAGATTTTGTAGATCCCAGAAAAGTTCATGTCCTTAGAGCTAATCCATTCCTGTGCATGTAAACCTGTAATGGGTGGGAACTCTTGCTTAAATTACTTCTGTTAAGGGTGGGTCTTCATCCTCTTCCTGGAGTCCTTTATAAATGGAGGCCTAAAAGCAGTAGGCATAGGGAAAAAGCTGAAGATTAAGAGAAATCCTGAAAGGCTGATAGAGAGAGGTCCCAGAGGCTGGAGGATAGAATCAGTGGAGCATGATAGTAAGGAAAGGGAAGGACCCCCAAAATTTTTAAAAATTAACTGTTTTAGGCAAATGAAAACAATGTCTTCCAGGTAGAAATGGCTTGTTTGAAGAGTCATTATTTTAGCGTAATCAGTGTCCTAAGAGTTTTTCTTGTTTTTATTTCATATTTTGATGATGTTTTAAATAAATTCAAAGCAATAATACTTGGACTATTATCTTTCAATTTGTCACTTAATCTCTGGCAACCAAAGATCCTTTCTGTATATCACCTCCCAACATATAATAAACCTTATTTATTTTATTTTTTAGAGTAAATCTTTGTTATTCATTGACAACTCTTGTTTAATAATGGAGGGAGGTTTGCTTACTTGCTACAGATCTACAAGAGAGTGCAGGCAGGTTAATTAATTCGCTATCAGATGCTTATCTACTCTCTCAACATATTATATTGATATTTCACTTTGTTAGTTTAAAGCCAGCCTATGAATAGTTCCTCATTTCCTGATTTATTCATCAAAATTTTAATTGCATAATTTTATTTATTTTTTGCTAAAAATGTCCCCAAACTTAGACCCGCAGCCAAGGCTTCTGCAAATATCTTAAACAGATGTTCAGCATTTGACACTGTCCAATCTCTACTGCTACCACTCAGGTCCAATACACCATCCTCTCTTATCTAGATTATTGTCACAACCTCTTAATGGGGCTCTGTGTTTCTACCTCTGGCCTCTGGGAATCTAGATTGCTCTTCTCTAACCAGAGGGCTCACTCCCTCACTTCCTTCAGGCTTATTTAGTGCCAAGTTACTTGCATTTTTGTGCTTTTAATTCTGTACAAATATCACCTTCTCAATGAAGTCTACCATAAAAACCCTATTTAAAATAAAATAAATATAATAAATAAATAATAAACAAAATCAATAAATGATAAATAAAATAAAAATTCTTTCCCATCCATACTCCTTCATTCCCATTTCCTCCCTTTCCATTTGATTAGCACTCATTTATTTTAACATGATATTGCAATTATAATGCCCTTTTTGATCACTGTTCCATCCCCAGTTCCTAGAGCGATGCCCATTTAGGCACTCTAAATATTTGTTGCATGAGTCAATGAATGTGTGAAGCAAATGCTGTGGAGGACATAGTATGCTCATTTAACATACACAAATCATCTATGCGAAGTTTGGAGAGAGAGAAAATGAGGAGAAAGAATAGCAATTTAAATAATGCAGGTAATTCAGTGCAACATTCCACTAACTGAGCATCTGCCCCAAAATTAAAATGGCATGATGTATTAGTCAGCCAAAGTGGTGTTGATGCAAAATACCAGAAGTCTGTTGGCTTTTATAAAGGGTATTTATTTGGGGTAGAAGCTTACAGTTACCAGGCCATAAAGCGTAAGTTACTTCCCTCAAGTCTATTGCCACATGTTGGAGCAAAATGTCTGCCGATGTCTGTGAGGGTTCAGGCTTCCTGGGTTCCTCTCTTCCTGGGGCTTGCCACTCTCTGGGCTCAGGCTTGCTTCTTTCCACAGGGTACATGTATTTGCAATTTTCCATTTATCCATTTGTTATTGATTTCTAGCTTCATTCCAGTGTGGTCAGTGAAGATACATTGTATGAGTTCAATATTTTTTAATTTACTCAGACTTGTTTTGTGACCTAATATATGGTGTATACTTGTATTAGTCAGCCAAAAAGGTGCTGGTGCAAAATACCAGAAATTGGTTGGTATTCATAAAGACTATTTATTTGGGGTAAAAGCTTGCAGTTACCAGGCCATAAAGTGTAAATTACTTCCCTCATCAAAGTCTGCTGCCACATGTTGGAGCAGGATGGCTGCCAATGTCTGCAAGGGTTCAGGCTTCCTTTTCCCCTTAAGGCTCTGTGGTCCCAGCTTCTTCCAATGTCAACTGTAGGCTGGTATAAGGCTTGTCTCTCTCCTGGGACTCATTTCTCTCCGGGCTCAGCTGCTCTGCTCTCTCCACAAGGCCAGCTATAGACTATCAGGTGAATGGCTTCTTTCTCTTCCTGGGGCCTTTTCTCTTTCCTCAGGACCAAGCTCCTCTGTGTTCTTACTTCCTGGGGCTCCAGCACAAAAACTCCACCATCAAAACCACCAACTCTGACCTTTACCATGTCTTCTATCTGTGAGTCCCCACCCACCAAAGGGCAGGGACTCAGTGCACTACAGACGTGGACCAATCAAAGTCCTAATCATAATTTAATCAAGTAAGAATGAAACCTCAGACAGACCAGTTTACAAACATAATCCAATATCTATTTTTGGAATTAATAAATAATATCAAACTGCTATACTCTACCCTCTGAATTCCAAAAAGACATTATAATATTAAAAAAAAAAACACCTTAATTCAGTAGCAATGCTAAGTATAGACTCACATCACGATCAGTTTAAGGAAATACAGTTTGTCTTGGGGCAAAGCCCTGTCTGCTGTAGACCTCTGAAACTTACAAAACCATTTATTTGCTTCTAATACACAAATGGACAAAGGATAAACATTTTCATTACAATAAGGAGAAATTGGGAGGGAAACATGAGTTAGGGGTCCTCTACAGTTCTGAAAACCTGCAGGGCACACTTGGCTAGATTTCAAAGTCTGAGAGTCATTCTTAAGATGATGGTTTCTTCTCCCTGGTGCCACATGGGGACCCACCCTTTCCACAAGCTTTCCCAATGGCCATTTCTTCATTCCACCCTCATCAAGTATCTGGGTGTCATTAACCAAGCTCCAGACTTCACCCTCCAAGAGCATTGGGGTAATTGCCACACTTTACCCAACCTTTGGGTTAGAGTCTTAACACCCCTAACACAGTGAAATGAAGACAACATCCTCCCTAACCTCCAGGCTTAGCCTCAATTTATCCCTTTTACCTTCCAGCAAACTTTAATCTCTGAAGAGATCTAGTTTGGAATTTTCTTTTCTTTGATTAACTCAATTCAGTTAGAAACGATGAGCTTTTCTTGGAGGATTGAGAGTGGGTATTAAGATGCAGGCTTGTGCATGAATCACTGTTCTTTGAAAATAAAAAAAAATCTTTCCTTTGAAATAAATTATTTCAATATTTTTTATAAAATTATTCATATCTAAAAAGAGAACTTTGTATAAAAGCTCCCAGTAGGGAGACAATATGCTCTGATTTTATCATTCCCCTGAGATTTGATCAGTTAGGCAAATATACATTTGCCACATTAAATCTGGATTTAAAAAATTAAATAAAAGGTAGAAGAAACTTGGTTATCACATGATAGATTGTGGTTTTATAGTGGAGTCCATTTACACCTTCTACATTTTTCTTTTCAGTATAAGTAGAGCTTATAAAATTTTATTTTACATTCCCTATATTCTGTATACTATATTCCTATATTATATTCCCTTTCTACTACTTATTAGTGTTAGAGAAACAAGTTAGCTGGCCATTGGATTAATGCCTTTATCTGTCACCTGACCTACCTTTCCTTTTAACAGACATTACAGAGGGAACTGGCACACATATAACCATATTGGCATCATATAACATAGTCTTGGACCAGTCATATCAAATGTAGTCTAGTAGTGGTCCATATTCCTTAAAAGCAGAAGTATGCTCCTTTTTGTGTGTGTCTGTCTTAACAAAAAGATTTTGTTTTAGTTTCCTCAGCTGCTCAAGGAAATACCATGAAACAGGTCAGGTTACACAATAGGAATTTATTTGCTTATGGTTTTGAGGCTTACAGAGAGTCCACATCAAGTCAACATCAAGGGAATACTTTCTTCCCAAAGAATGTGGTGTTCTGGGGTTGGCTGTTGGTGATCCTTGGTCCTTAGTCCATCACATGGCAAGGCACATGGCATCATTTCTTTGTCTCTCCCTTCTCTTTAGGATTCTGTTGATTTCATCTTCTGGCTACTTTCTTTCTTGTTTTTTCTCTCCCTGTCTGAATTTAATTCTACTGTAAAGGACCCTAGAAATAAGATTAAGAACCATCCTGACTCGGCTGGTCCACCCCTTCACTGAAGTAACCTCATCAAAAAGTCTACTTACAATGGGTTCACTCCCACAGGACTGAATTAAATTTATGAACATGTTTTTCTGGGGTACATATATCTTCAGACAACCACAGATAGTAAAAATATATCGATGTCTTAGAAGTCAGGAAATGTGTAATATACCACCACCAACATATAACATTATTATCATTTAAGGAATTGCCTTCTTTTTTGCATAGGGCTTTCATAACTACAAAATAGTGAATTCTAAATGGAAATGCTCAAGATCTGAGTATTTAGAATGGTTTCTGAATAAATGCACCAGGTTTAAGGGCATTTACTTGAGAAGAGCAAATTCATGGTGGCTGATTCAGAAATGGTTTGACCTTTTATGTGCACAAGAAAGACATTGCCTGGCATTTTTACCCCATGGCTCTAAGGTCTTGAAGACTTTTATAAAAGTCAAATGAATGGATGAAAATGTGGGTTTATCCTTTATTATTTTCTCTCTTTAAATATAGTACTGACTTGTTATATTTGTTAGTTTCTTTCAGATTGTAAGATTGTAATTCCTCTCAGTGTTGAGTAGCCAGATTGATCAGGAAATATAGAAAATTTCTTTGCAATTCTCACAGAGAACTTGAAAATTGCTTAGACATAAATTTAAGAATAAAGAATTCCTGTCCAAGAATTCTCAGTTTCTTTTTCTACCCATGTCTTCTTCTTGCTCTGCTATAACTATCTCCTTTATTCTCCTTCTGGAGAATAAATTGTGGCTAATACTGCTTACTTACTCTTTCTGTGTACAAACCATCTGTTCCTTTCCTTGTCCATGTGTCTCATTTCGTTCATTCATTTAGTAATTTATTTTTCATTTATTTGATAAATGTTGAATGCTAGGCATTGTGGTATTTCTGATATTGAATTAAAACATTCCCAAGGATGATCTTAACAGATTTGTTCATTACTACTAAAATATTTGGGCTTTCTTTACTGATTTCTTTAGAGGCCTATCATCTGTGGTCGGCTGATTTAGCTTATTTGTTAATTCCTAGAGAATCAGTCATGACCAAGATGATATGATCAAATGAAGAAGAGCATGATGACCATTCCATGAGAATGTTCTGTCTGTCATAGTGGAATCTGAGGGAAAACCCTGCAGAAGGAAACAAAATTTGTTATGTTTCCATTTTAACACCATGTGATGGTTTTCATTCCCTCCTCCCAGTTTGGTCAAAATATAAGGAATCTACCAAGTTAGAGAAAGCAGAGTCCATGAGACTGCTCTTATTTCTAACATAATTGCAAGTTTGAGGGTCGCCAATATCCTCCTTAGGTTTGATAATTTACTCGAAGGACTCACAGAATTCACTGAAAACTGTTATACTCATGATTATGATATATTAGAGCTAAAAGATACAGATAAACATCACTTTAGGTAAGAGACACATATGGCAAAGTCCAGAAAAGTTCCAAAGTTAGAGCTTCCACCTGTTCACTCCCCATGGGGTCAAGGATAGCATTACTTTGCTAGAAACAATGTGTGACAATATGCATGGAATACCAACAAAGGAAGCACACCTGAGCCTTGGAGCTGCATGGTTGGTGGCCCATATTGGTAACCTCAGTCTCCCATCCCTCCAGAGGGCAAGCTAAAACCACACTGCTGAAGCATCAACCCTAAACCCCTTGTTGGACTATCTAGCATGATTCAAGACCCCCAGACAAAAAAAGACACTCTTACCAGACGTGACATTCTAAGGGTTTAGGTATTATCTCCCAGAAGCTGAGGGCAAAGTCTAGAGCTCTCCTTGGGCAAGGTTAAATTATTTACTACACAGCACACACACACACAAAAAGCTGTCTTAGACAATCAGCAAAAATAAATGGTCAAAGCAGCGATTTCTACAGGCATAATTTTCTCCCTCTTTTCTAAAAAGAGCTTTGTTGAAAGACTTTTAAAGTTAATTTGGAGGATCAATTATTTCTTGGTCAGACTATTCATTGTAACTTTATGACAAGTTATTATAACTTGTCTGCTACTTATAGTCTCTACTCCAGGGCATTTCTGTTTGTGGTTAACAGAAATCTTGGAATGAGTGAGAAAAACTTCCCATTGCCGACTGAAATTTATTCCAGTTCTATAAAACTGGTTTGTAATCATTTCCCCCTCCCATCCTCTGGATGAAAACACTCATCTCCTCTTAGATTGGTGAGGCTGTCCAGTAGAATGGAGAGACTTTCTCTCTGTAGCATGTAGACTCTTTAGTCATCAGACACTCTCTCCTATTGGTCTCAAACAGGACCAATAGGATCCTGAACAAGAGGAAGATGAAGAGCCTCGGTAGTGCCAGCCATATTCTTATGCTTTTAATCTCCTATTTTCCATTCCCATGGGTTCTTTTCTTTCTTTTTTTCAGTAGGTACCAGGAATTGAACCCAGGACCTTGTACATGGGAAGCAAGTGCTCAACCACTGAGCTATATCCGCTCCCTCCCATGCATTCTGGAATGTGCTTTTGGTGTAGGCTGAAATAGAATATATGGTTGTACTGGTTTAGAATTTGCCTTCTAACTGTCTTTAAGCCAGATTTACTTAAAAAGAACTTGATACTCAAGAAAAGAGTGCAACCTTTCTCGTGGAGTTAAATTACTTTTGTTCTTTACCGCATAACAGGCTGTTTTGCTTAGAAGCTGTGGTAGACATGGAAGGCATTAAAAAAATTATAGTCTCTACTCCAGGGCATTTCTGTTTGTGGTTAACAGTTTAAATAGGACATTCACATGCACATTTGATCCTTGCATTAATGTGATTAATAGTTGGAATCTACATTTTCTATATTTCATAAAAGAAGACATTGAAAAATTTACTGATTTTACAAAAATCATATAGCCTTGTTTTGCTAACTTGAGTGATGACAATTTTTGGGTAAAACTGTGTCTTATTTATTTGGTCAACCTAGTATCTAGCAAGTTTCTGGCACATGGAAGATGTGCAATTAATGATTGGTGAATAAATGAATAAAGAAAGAAAGAAATATGAAATTAGAGCTTAGACCTCTAGTTTATTGTGCATTCCATCTTAATAAAGGGACTTTAAATTGAAAATAGTTTGAAGCCCTAAGTCCCTGCCACTAAAACTTACTGACATTATTCCTGAAGTTCAACACTTTCTCTTACTGGATATTCATTTGCCAATAAATTTAAACTTATGTCTAGATATCACACAGGTTCAACAAAGATATCTTGCCTTGATTAAATAAGCAAAGAAAAGCATACTTATCAGTGTGACATTGTGATTACTCTTCACTATAAAATTTCAACAAAGGTACACAAAGTACTAAGGAAAATGCAAAGTAAACTTCCATGGATATGCAGTAAAGCAAGTTCTTTAACTTTGAGAGCAATTTTATTTTGGGTAGTTTATAACCTAACCCTGTCTCTACTGCCAATCAAAATGACAACTGCAAATTCATTCATAAACTTGATAAGAGGTGAAGAAAAATCCGTACATGATTTAAGTAAAGGGAAAGTAGAGAAGCAAATAAAATTTGTGGAAACTGGATGTTACTGTCCATTATAGGTGCTAAAATTACTACTGGTTTCTCTAAGAAGTGGCTGAAACAGTGCCTGGGTACTGGCTGATAATTATAAAGGATGTAAGTTGAGATTAAAAAGAGAAAAGGGAGCAGATATGGCTCAAGCAGTGAGTGCCTGCTTCCCACATGGGAGGTCTGGGGTTCGGTTCCTGGTACCTCCTAAGAACAAAAACAAAAGAAAAAAAAACAAACAACAAGCAACCAAATGAAAACAAAACAAAACAAAACAACTCAGGGGAGCCGATGTGACTCAGTGATTGAGCGCCAGCTTCCCACATGCGAAATCCCAGGTTTACTCCCTGGCCCTGGTACCTAAAAAAAAAAAAAAAAGGTTTAATGCCCATATGACAAATACTTGTGAGCTAGAGTGGCAGATTTTTTCATTTGCAAACAAACAAACAAACAAAGAATATCCTGAATAGAAACTTTAATAGAAAACCTCAAGCTTTTGGAAAATTGGTCTGTTCAAACTTTATAATATGATTTAGGTAAGAGTTTTTGCTTGCCTCAGGGAGTAAGAGGGTTTAACTAATGAGATCTCACTGAAATAGATGAATGCAAGTGAGAATAATTGCTCTAATATTTTTATCCTTTATTGGATAGAGATCAAGGAAATTACTTATTCATATGCACATGTTCTTGAGTGTGGCCCTTTTAACAGCTTTAGAACCTAGTAAAAAGACTTATGCAAATAAATGTACACAATTGACAAGCACAGTGTCTGGCGCTCAGTAAGGAGTAGGTCAGTATATGTTGAAGAGAGGGAGCAAGAAGGAAAAGATGGAAGGGATTAGAGAATAAGGAAAAATGAGAAAAGAAAGAAAAAGGAGACTCTATTATAGTATTAGCTCTGAAGTTGCTACTTAATATATTACTTATTTTTAGACTGAACACATTATGTAACATTTGGGACATACAAAAAGATATAAAGAATATTCTATCAAATATTCATATATTTATCATTCACCTCAAGAAAATAATACCTTGCCAATACCGTTAAATCCCCTTTATAAGTCTTTCCTTGGTACACAGCCTGTACCTCCTTTAGAAGTGCCCATTATACAAAATTTGTCATTTTGCACTCTCATGAATTTCTTCTGGTTTTCTGTATATGTATGTATCTCTAAGTAATACATAGTGCTGTCTTGGATACTTAAATCTCGATAGAATTGGTTTCAATCTACAACTTCCTTGTTTCTTTCAATATTATGTTTGTGAGACTTAACTATAATCATTCTTTATCCATGGTATGATAATAATTAATTAAATGTGTCCACTTGGTTATCCTATGGTGTCCAGTTGTTTGGTCAAACACTGGCCTACTTGTTACTGTGAGGGAATTTCCTAAATGGAATTTACAGGCTATAAGAAGAGTGCACGTACAGTTATCCTCCAAACCATGAAATCTTGGGGAACTAAAGGGGACAATAAAACTAATTAAAATCATATTGTTTTTAAATATAAATTTATGACTAGATAAATTTGATTAATTATCTTAGTAGACTAATAAAATAATTATTCAAGATATATGTAAATATTTTCAAAACTAAAATTCTTTCTAAAATATGAGTGTATATTAAAGAAAAATTTAAAATTTAAAAACCTTATTTAAAAATTAACATAAACAGAATAATTATTCTTGGTACATTTTCACACTCTTTAGTCATAGTTTAGCCATAGCTACCTCTAATTCAATGTTAGTGATAGTTTTTCCTAAAAAGTATATTTTTCTATCCTGGTTTTATTAATTTATTCCTTTTCATAAAATTTTCTTCAAATGCTCTTCAAATTTGCATTTTATGGTTAATTTCAAAGTGATGATACTAACAATGCCATTCTGTTGACAAGCTGAGTGTTAATTTTAATTTACTGAAATTTTCACATCTGAAATTTTAGGGGAAACTCAATTTGTTGAATAATTTGATTGAGAAATTCTAAACACTTTTGAAGAAAATATGTCGAAATTTATAAAAATGTTCAATGCCACTGTAGGACATTTAGCTTGATTGACAAAGCAGTTTTTCAAAGACCCACGTATTTCCAAAATTTGATTGCTTGGGCAGCAATTAAATAAGGTACATACTGACAGGTGGAAATGTATTTTTTTTGTATTTAATATTAGTTAATGTAATCAGAAAAAATTTATAGTAAATTAACTATGTATATGTGTGTATTTGTAAATTTTTTATAATTACAGCTATTGTATTCACTTGTAAAATATTGTTATTTGTTTGGATGCAACTAGAAATTTTATGTGCACCACAACCAATTTAAGAATATCTCTCCATACATTTTTAATTTAGTAAGAACATTGTTTGTACAATACTCTTATTCTTCAAATTTTGTATTATATTATCACTGCAGTGCTAAACTTTCTAAATGAATTAACAAAGCATTTATAAGAATGTCAGCTATTTCTCTTTTGACAGAATAAATTCAAAAGCTTTATTTTTATCCCATGAATTAGATGAAAAATATAATTATTACTAGAGTTAAATTAGGAATTTTTGAAGCATCAGATGACACTGATATTATATAAGGATTATAACTAATCCTTATGTGGTGTTTAGTGTGTGCCAAACACTTTTCAAAATAATTTGCATGTATTAATACATGTAATTCTTACCACAACTCTGTGAAGTGGATATTATTAAGGTTCCCATTTACAGAGGATGGAACTGACAGCAGAGAAATTAAATAATTTTCTCAGTAATACGTAGTTAAAATGTACAAAACTTGCACTAACCCCAAGCAAGTTGGCACCAGAATCTGTGACTCTTACTGACAAAACCTCAAGTACAACAGTGATTTATCCCAAACTTCTCAAACTTTTCTTCTGGAGTGCCCACGAAGCCACTAAAAATCAGCATTTTCTCTGGAAAGCCTAGATATATAGTGAAAAACTACTTGAAACCATCCTCAAAATATCCAGGAGAAGGGCAATTGTAAATGAGTCCATTTCCTTTCCTTTCTTTTATTCCACTCTCTCAATTTTCTCCTGGAACGGAGTAGCTGGTTTCTACCCTCTTTTCCCCAGCAATTAAGAAATGTACTTTCAAACAAGAAGTAAACTTCTTTCAAATTTCCTATGTCTTGAAGAAGGGTTTGTAGGTTTTAGCAGCTAGGTATGTTACCTGAGGAGAATTAATTTCACAGTTAATTTAGAATTGGGATTATTTTGTTAAATATGAATCCCAGAATATTCTAACTCTGAGCAATCCTGGTCTTGAAGAAGTTGATTGAGCTTTAAGAAATGGCAATATTGAGGTTTGTTGATCAGTTTTTCTCTTCCCAATGAATATTTAAAACTATAGGTGTTATTTATAGGGATCCATTCTGAAAGCATTGCCATCTATACTTTTCTTTATTGGATTGGTTTCAACAATATACATTGCTATGCAACATAAATAGTTTGCATACCATTTACTTATTTTGTTAGTTCCTGGAACTAACAAAATATAATAGACTGGTGATATGCAAAAAAGAACAAAAAAAACAAAAAAAATGGAAAAGAAGCAGCAGTTTATGAGCTTAAGGAAAATAACTTCTGTAATTCGTGAACATTGAATTTCCGATTTGAATATAATACCTTGAGATACCTGTGTGTCGGTGAATATCTTGAAATTTGGAATGGAGTGAGGATGGACAAAAGTCATAATGACTGACCTAGCAAAATCTCAAAGCAAAATGTAATAAATTGTTCCAGCTCAGCAAGGGTCAAGACCTTAGGCCCATTAGTAGATGATGTTAGGCAATAGCTTTCTTTGAGCTGGTGAACCTGGGAAGCACTTTCCACTGCGTGGAGCTTTGGATTTATATGAAAGGCCAAAGAAATCTCCTGGAGGTATAGCGTAGGAAATCATTAGAATCGTTTTTTGCCCCACTGAAGCTTAGCATAAAAAGAAAAACTATAAACCCTTATATTCTTTTATGTAACATTTTATGTAATCTAAGTATCTT